>CALNHX010010483.1:0-39840 GCA_940337035.1 Agriotes lineatus
AAACGCGTCTGCCGGAAGTGCATAAAAAACCAACGCCACTTGGAAATGAGTAAATTCTATCTTTTAGAATAAATTTTCCTGACCTATTGCTTTTTTATGGAAACTACGGCTTAACTCGAGCCCCCAGCAAGTTCTACGATGCCAGAGACCCTCTTTCTCCGTTGGCCTGCAGATACAAGCCGCTGATGCCTTATCGAACGACTCCTGTTGTTAGACCGCTCCGAAAACGACTCCAATTGAGGCGTTGTCTTACACCTCTGGCTTCAACTACTTTCCACGAAGGTCGCTGCCTATATCTAGCTTACAGGGCTCCAATTCCACTGCTCGAACCTAGTACACAATCTCAGAAAAATCAGCTACCACTCGATGCACAAATTAAACTTTTTATAAACCTCTGCAGAAGTGCCACGAATCAACGCCACCTACTTCAGCGTACCCAAAGAATATAGAATTAATTTCAAACACACTGAAATGGAAAAAGGGCATTTATTCACGTATTAATAATTATTTATTGAGGAAGCCAAAATTAACACAACTTCACAACTTGGCTTCCCTTCCCCGATTGTTTGTCTTCGATCTTACATTGTTTTACATTATTTCCAAGGCTGTTCTAATTACATTTCGTTGTTCAAATCAAGGCTAACACGATTTTTAATATTGTTTTACAAATTATTATCAAGGCAAATGCTATTTTATACAATTTGTAGAAATCAACTAGCACATTTCTAAAACATTACATAAAAGATTATTTGATATGCTTGAAATATTAGTAATTGCTATTATAATCACACAGGCTTAAAATGTGTTCATAGCAGTATGTAGTTTATTGGTTCGAAAATCTCTAAATAGAGGGCTATAAGCTCGGGGCATTTTTATAGATCGGACGGTATATGGGATACTTTCTAGTTAATAAAGTAATACGGTCAGATATCTTTCTGTGTTCACAAACCTCTGCCAAACTGGTCCAAGTCTTTATTACAGTGCTTATGTGAGACTGCGTACAGCCGTTTTGTCACACCATCCTCTCTCAACGGAACCAAGTCTTTACTACCCTCCTTATGCGAGATTGCATAATGCTGTTGGCACTGCATCTTATTACATTCCTAAACCCCTAAAAATTATCCTGTTACTGTCTAAGCCACCCAAAATTCAAACATAATGCACTATAAGCTTCACCCTGAACATTAGATTAGATTAGATTAGATTTCACGACTGCCTTTTGTTGGCTTGCGCACGTCAGCCCTTTGGGCTTTTTGTACTGTCGGGAGTTTTCAAGTTAGCAGGCCGACATCCGTATCTTTTATTAGACTTGCAATGTCCCCTACTAGCTTGCGGTTGTCAATAGGGTTAAGGCTCCAATCGAGTTGGTGTCTTTTACGCTCTAATGCTGGGCATTCAAAGAGGATATGATAGGCTGTTTCATCATCCTCTTGGCATAGTCTGCAAACAGGTTCATCTCTATAGATATTGATCCTGTGCATAAATTCTCTGAATGCTCCAGTGCCTGTTAGTAGACTGACTACTTGCTTGATTCGAGTTCTGTTCAGTCTCAACAGGGTTTTGGTGGTTTGTGGATTCGGAGTTTTTAGCAATCTTTTGCAGTGTGTTGCTTGATTGTAGTTGCTCCACCTTAGTTGGTGTGTGGTATTGACCCATTCATTAATGGCTGAACGGGCTTGGTTTTTCTGAATGCTTAGACCAGGTTCTGGACCGGTCATTGCATTACGGGCTGCTTCTTTTGCGAGCTTGTCCGCCTTTTCGTTTCCTTCAATACCTTGGTGACCTGGGATCCAGCATAATTTTACTGTATTTCCCTGGCCTAAGGTTTGAAGTTTGGATTTGCATTCCTTGACCAGTCTCGATGAAGTACTGAAAGCGTTTAGCGCTTTCAGTGCTGCCTGACTGTCTGAGAGAATGTGTATGTCTCGATTGAGCAGCTTCTTTTCTATGCTGATGTTTGCGCATACGTTAATAGCTTGTACTTCAGCCTGAAAGATGTTACAAAACTTTCCTAGACTGACTTTTTCGTTGGTTCTAGGATTGGTACTGTACACACCAGAGCCTGTACCCCCTTCAAACTTAGATCCATCAGTGTAAAAAATGATGTTCTTATTTGTTGGAGTTGGTAGTTGGTCCGGATTCCAACTTGTGTGTACAGTAAAGTTCTTTTCAAAGTCATAGGCTTTGATTATAAGATCAGAACCCATTTCTAATATTGGGTTGTTGATATGTGACATGATCTTGCCATGTCCTAGATTATTAGCTGTGGTCATCCAGTGACCAGTACTTTGTAATCTGTAGGCTGCCATTCTGGCTTCACCTTCCAAGAAGATGTGCAGAGGTGGCAGATTTAAAATAGCATTTAGTGCTTGTCCTGAGGTGCCTTTAAAGGCTCCAGTGATGCACCGATTAGCTAGATATTGTATTCTGCTGATTTTGTGGATCGCAGTTGCTTGTTTTATTTTGGGCCACCAGGCGATTATTCCATATGAAATTATTGGTCGAACCATGGTTTTGTACAGCCAGAGGGTCAGTTCCGGTTTGAGCCCCCACCCTCCTTATGCGAGATTGCATAATGCTGTTGGCACTGCATCTTATTACATTCCTAAACCCCTAAAAATTATCCTGTTACTGTCTAAGCCACCCAAAATTCAAACATAATGCACTATAAGCTTCACCCTGAACATACTTTATCAGTTAAAAATTTTCTGATGATTAAATCTTAATTTTGAATGGGTGCCAAAGACCTTCGTTGTTGAGGTACTATAAAACTAAATAAAAAAAAATCTTTCAACTGTTTGCACTGTTTACTAAAACCAAAAGTTTGTATGCATCACGTAGGTAAATAAATATAGTCAAGAGTAAAAATGATATATTGTCAATACTGTATTCACACAACATACATTTAGGTATAATAAAATAAGTAAAAAGTACCAAAGTATTACACTCTGCTTGCCTTCATTGGCACCAGTTTTTCAAATAATTCGTCCGAAGTCGCATTCCTTCTGGGACTATCAATAAATGTGGCAAATGAAATAACCCTTTCAACTGGTGCTAAGGAATGCAAATCTGTGTTGTATCTTAAAAATAGAAGTTGTTAGAATTGCAAATGTTGTGCAAAATTAGCTGTATCCCACTAGCCATAGGAAATTATAAATTTTACTAATATGACCTTATTTTATTTTTTGCATTTTAATTATTTAAACCCAACTGAATTACCACAAAGTAATTAGTAATTAATAGAGAAAAGAATTCTGATGAAGTTTGTGGAAGCTTGTCAATTAGTACGACCATGAGTAGGTATAAGCAGTAATAGACCAAGTACGATGCAAATATGTTGCTCAATATGAACGAGTACTTATATAAATCAAGACCACTCACACTTCCATTCTTTACGCTGCATAAGATGTATTCAGTGACTTCTGTGTTGTTTTATATTTCCAAATAGTTTTTCTCTAATACTATGACTAAAACACTGCTGGAGCCTGTGGTTTGAAAATATCACAATTCGTTAAAACCCCTCACCACACAAATTTTTAACAACTGCTAAATACGTATCTCGACAACCAGGCTGTCATCATCAGTAGCTACGAAAAATTTACACAGCAAAATGGCAACAATATACTCGTGACCAAATCACAAATAGAAGTGGACTTCACTTCAACTACAAAAATCATGACAATTTCTTGGACAAAAGACACCTCCAGGAAGCTTATTATTCTAAGTGTTGTTGCTAGTATATATCTTCATACGGTTAACTAAAGTACGTTTCTCTGCAGCTTTATATTTGCAAATAGAAATCAATAACTAATTTGGATCATAAAATGTTTCTTATGGATTATTATTTTAAGAACACCGAACGTCAAGAAAATGATTGTATAAAACTGTCTTATTTTCTAGTGCTTTATTTCCCTTAAATTAAAACGATTGAACATGAGAAACCTAAACGTCAGAAAGTTTACATAACCTCTAATTTACACAGCGGGTCAATTGGCAGGATCCAGAATAGTATTAAAAAAAAAACAACCCCGCCTACTTTAATTATAAATTTAAATGATCTCACGGTAGAACATACTTAGGGCTTTTCTCCTGTATGCATCTTCAGATGGCTTACTAAATGACTGTTTTCAACTGATTTATACTCACAAATTGAATATGCCTAAGGTTTATTTCCCATATGCGTCTTTATATGGCGTACTAAATTATTTCTTTGTGTTGATTTATATCTACAAAATGAAGATGCATAAGGTTTCTCTGCTGTATGCATCTTCAAATGGCTTACTAACTGACTTTGTTGAACTGATTTATACTCACAAATTGAACATGCAAAAGGTTTTTCTCCCGTATGCGTCTTTATATGGCGTACTAAATTACTTTTTTGTGTTGCTTTATATCCACAAATTGAACAGGCATAAGGTTTTTCTCCTCTATGCATCTTCAGATGGCTTACTAAATGACTTTTTTCAGCTGATTTATACTCACAAATTGAACATACATAAGGTTTTTCTCCCGTATGCGTCTTTATATGGCGTACTAAATTATTTCTTTGTGTTGCTTTATACCCACAAATTGAACATGCAAAAGGTTTTTCTCCTTTATGCATCTTCAGATGGCTTACTAAATGACTTTTGTCAGCTGATCTATACTCACAAATTGAACAACCATAAGGTTTTTCTCCTATATGCATCTTCATATGGATTACTAAATGACTTTTGGAAGCTGATTTATACTCACAAATTGAACATCCATAAGGTTTTTCTCCCGTATGCGTCTTTATATGGCGTACTAAATTACTTTTTTGTGTTACTTTATACCCACATATTGCACATGTATAAGGTTTTTCCCCTGTATGCACCATCATATGGCCTACTAACTGACTTTTATGTGCAGATTTAAACGCACAAATAGAACATGCATAATGTTTTTCTCCAGCATGCATCTTCATACGACGTACTACATGACTCTCGTCTTCTGCTTTATATTCACAGGGCTTGTAAACAATCTGATCTTTTAAGAAGCTTGTATCTGCTCTAGGCGATTCATCTTTTATATGAAGTTCCTCGTGTTTAATATTCAATCCGTGATCGGTCATATTGTTGATAGTCTCTTGAATGATCTCTGGTGTATGTAAATTTTCAAGTACTTCGTTTTCATTGAATGATTTGACTAATCTACTGGTCATTGTAAGAGGGAAATTATGGTTAGATTCCGGTGTAGCGTCCATTGTTATCAATAATGAAGAATTCAGATTTATTAAATGTTAAGTCTAAAAATAAAATACAAAATGATATTGTTGCTTTAGTTGTTTGATTATTTTAAAGATATCTAGACTGAGTTGTAATATTTTTACTTACATGAAAGAACACGAAATTAGATGAAGTAACTTATTCAAAGCATGGAGTACCAGCAAACATAATGTTGAAATATAACCCAGATTGTTATTAATCGTCACGATGGAATAGATAGGCAGCCGTTAATAACTACATCATGGGGATCAATTATAAAAAGGAGGTGGAGTTTAGCGATGGCGCCGAATTCAAAAAAGATAATATACGTGTAAGATTACACATTCATTTAAATTATGTTCCGTTTGAAAGAAAAACCGGAGAAATTAAAGAGCTCGTAAAGCTTATAAATCCAAAATATAAAATATGTAAAAATTACGCATTTAATTTAAAAACATATATAAAAATGATAATTGAAGTACTTACTTGCTTTACTTTATCACTTCTATACATACCACAAATTCTTGCTGTATGTTAATTCATTAATGTTCATAAATAAATAAAAAATGGGAATACATTTCAGTTTCTAAGGGAAATCCTCTAATTATTATTCAAAATTTTATGATGTCATGTTATCTGTTTAACTTTTTATGATTATCACAAATGTGAATCTATTTAACAATATGTAGTGGACGTTTAATTTGTTAAAATTCAGTTTAAAAGATAAACTTATTTTAGTGTAAATTCTTGTTTATTTGTAGCTTATGGGAAGGCAAACCTATCTTTTAACTGAAATTTTAGATTTTGCCGTGCAATCATACTAACTTAAATTTTATTGTAAACACTAACAATTAAACTTGTATATTTACCCAATTTTAACCTCGTTATCAATTTTAAAATATTGAAATATGAAATCAAATCCTAATAATATAAAAGCTGAACAGTGCCAATCATCCTAAGAAAATAGATATAAAATTTAGAAAACTTGAAATGTTAATAGTAAAACATTTGTAGAATAATTTAGATAAGCACTACATTGGAAATGCTTACAAAATTTATGAGAACACTGGAGGCTAGGCAACCCAAAAGGCGTCTAAGCACGATAATACTGCTATAGTATTCCAACCAAAAATTGGAAATCTATTTAAAATCAAGTAAGTGCTCATGGAAAGTGTAAATCATGTCTAAGTTGGTTTCATACAATCAATACATAAGCCAAGCAGCTTTTAAGTAATGACAGTTTATCTATAAATTGAACATGTACTATCGGAAGCAATTGAAAGTGAACGATCGACATTTTAAAAGCTTTCTAGGTGTTAGTTTGGCAATGCTAGGTCTAGTATTTTTAACTGGCTAAATAGTAGTTTAGTTCAAAAAAGGAATTGATGTTTAAGAACTCTAACCACACAACTAGAATATTAACAAAACAAACATGCAATCTACATACCGTTTACTTTCAATTGCTTCCGATAGTACATAACTGTTTTGTTAAGGCATTGTAAGATTTTCCATGATTTAAGTACCTATGTACTAGTTGTTTAACCTCAGTTTTTAAATCATATACTAGCGTAGAAAATGTTGAAAAACGTATGTCTACTAAAATTCCGACATGCATACAGGGTCCGAAAAGAAGCGGGGGTGGAAGATATTTCTAAAACTATGAGAGTTACATAAATATTGTGTAGATAAAAGTTCTAGGTACGAAGGTGGTGCACATTTCTAAAATAATTTTGATTATACAGGGTGGCTCAAAAAAGTGTGGCGAATCAAACTTACTTTTTTTAAGTAGGCTATAATGCCCTATATTTGGGTAGCTTAAAAGTTTTTCATTGAAATACTCATCACTTTGATATAAAGTTGTATGGGTCTAACGTCAATTTTTTTGGAGATATTAACGATTTTATGTAAACAAATACTAAACTTTAGGGGGCTGCTGTGAGCAACAGAAAACAATTGAATTAAGGAAACGTTACCAAAAAATTATGATATTCGTGAACTACCTGTCAAGTGTAAAATGGTGGATCTGAGTATTAATGCTATACAGGGTGCTCAATATTTGCAAATTAAATGATTTCGATTTTTTTCAAATGGAACGCTTTGTATATTCTGGTATTTTTGAAAAGCCGTTTTAATGTGCTTTCTTTTGAAATGTCACTTCATACCTCTAAGTGCAACTGTTTTTCAGATATGCGTGTTTGAACATAAAAAACAATTTAAACCCTCTTAAGATGTTCTATTTCAAGAGATAAAAAACAAACGCCGTTAAAATAATGATTTAAACACGAGCTCTCCAAAACTAAAAACACAAAACTAGGTTTAGAAAATATAAATTTAGTCAGTGTTGATACAAGGAATAATAAACCCGAAAAAAACAATAAATACAGAAATAAATTAATTCCAAGGTCAAATAAAATCAGATTTAAGTAGAGTACCTATAGGCCTTCTGGCGCACTTCCGGTGGTTTAAAACTTGGCTAAGTGTCACGTGGCGAGGTCATTGGCCTCTGGTTTGAAACTTGGCTAAGTCTAGCCGAAGGTCGCGGGCCTAACCTAGGCCAAGATCACGGACCTTGTTACGCTCATTTTGACATTTTCCTACTTGTTAATTGAAATAATTAGTCAGATTTGGCAATTTACTTTTATTCTCTAAATATACAGTACTTTATCTATAGTTAGGCAACCCAAATACCTTCAGCCTCAATTTTGAATTAAAAGGAACACTTTGTTATCAGTTCTGCACATACACTCTGCACCTATAGTTTTTCTTCCTTTTTTCGAATTTGACTTTGACATTGATAACCTGGGATCGTGAACTGCTCTGGCGAATTTGCATTCCATTCTTTTCCATTGCTTCGATCGTTGAAGTTAGTGCCCTGGGAACCTTTTGCTCCTCTGGCTTTGGTTATAGCCGTCCTCGTCGTTTTGAGGGATTTTTGGAGGCAAGGCGCCCTTTGGAACGTTCTGGAAGCCGTTGGGAGTTGCTGCCAGCGTTCGTTCGCTTTTGTTGCGGTTTTGGTGGGCTCTTCTCGATCGAATGGAGCGTTAGGCTGTTCGTCACCATTCGCAGCCAACTATTCTATGCCAAGAAAATGCGTCAACTATTCTATGCCAAGAAAATGCGTTAACTATTCTATGCCAAGAAAATGCGTTAACTATTCTACGCCAAGGAAATGCGTTATGTACTGTACGCCATGGAATTGAGTTCTCGTAAGCCATGGAATTGAGTTTTATTACCTGGATTGGTCCTGTTCGTCGTCGTGCATTTGGTTTTGCCTGGATCATGCGGTGCTCCGCGTGCCAGCTGGCCGCCCGCCCCTGCGGCCTGGATTTGCAGTCGCTCCCTCTGCGAACGCTGCCCAACGCACCTGGACTCTCTCATCTTCTCCAGTGGCTCGGCTCCCACGTGCCGTATGAATCTGAGGTTCTGTAATGCTATGATTTGTATCGTTCGTTTATTTGAATTGTTTAGTGTGACCTTTGAATTGCTACCTATATTAGTATTTTGCGCACATGCGTTTTTGGTGTCTATTTGAGCTATGAGATATTGGATTAATTAGTTTACTTACCTCTGTGCATTACAGCCTTGTGTAATTTTGTTATGATTTGATTTGGGGTCTGCTCTTGCAGCCACTGTAATGCTTTTAACGTTGTACATTGCATTAACCTAGTTAGTTATTCAGGTTCACTTTTTAATATGTCAAACTTTTGTGGTGGCGAAAGTGCCGCCAACGGGATTTTTGTTGGAATTATTTAGCTTCCCGTTTTGATTTCTGATAGTTTAGATTAGGGTTTAGAATTCTCGCAAGCAGTTTTAGAACGTCAGGTATTGCCGTATGACTTTCCTTTAGGAACTAGCAACCCCTGTGAGATCTCATAACGTGCTGGAACCGCCCTATCTAAATTTTGTGCTACTTAAAGATAATTTTTTTTGGCCAACCTTCGGGGTTTAATGTTGGCATTGCCTATTTTGCTTGCGTTATTCGCACCCTTGATTTTCGTACTCCGCTTCACGGGGATTTGTTGCTTATTTTATTTTAAAGATTTTTTTTTTATACCATTTTGGTAGGTTAATGTAGTCATGCTTCGTGTCGTAGCGATTCCCGCTTCACGGTGAACCCCACTGGTTGATTATTTAGTTATGCTTTGCCTATTTTTGTTTGATATAAGTTTCGAGGTATCTTACGCCCTTCAGGCTGTTTTAGTTGTTACGCCCTTCAGGCTGATTTAGCTTTATGACACCTTGAGCTCGTTTTTAGGTCAATTGTGTTGTGCGCTCGTAGCTTTAGATGGAGTATTATTTTTGGTCGACTGTGATATTTTTTTTGTTGTTGTTATTTCTGTGTATTTGCGGTGATACATTTTGACTGTTTGTGGATTTGCTGTTTTATGTATTTGTGGTGTGTGAATATTTTCTGGCACTATAGTACCCACCAGGTTATTGTAATAAAGCTGTGATATATATTCTTTGGTGGTTGATTTGATTGTTTTCTTTGTGCTGCTGGAAATTGTCTTGACCTTGTGCACGGTCCGGCATAAGGATTAGAACTGAGTCGAGGACCTGGCGCCCACTCCTTTTTTTTGTATTCTCTCTTAGCATAGTTGGAACCCTGCGACCCTCGCGGCGAGCTAGCCCATTTAGGCCGATAGTTACCAGCCGGCAAAATACCAAATATAACTTTCGCCAAAAGGTAAGGCCGACCGTCTATCTTCCCTGACAAGAAGATTTTGGCGCCCAACGTGGGGCTCGATAGGGCTCTTGTAGTACCCTGTCTACGTTGTGGTTAGGTGGTACTATAGTGCATTGTTAGTAGGTTAGGATGTATCGATTTTAGGTATTGTTTCATGATTGACTTCTAGTTATAGAATTGGTTATTGGTGTGTTTTGATGAGTGAATCTTTTTGATGATTTGGATTTGTATTAGCTGCGTGTTTTATTGAGTATTTGTTGACTTAGTTTGCTTGAGTTTTCTTTGTGTAGTCTGTTTTCTTGTCTTTTCCTTTGGAATGATGATTAGGATTATGGAATGTGATTGGTGTGTTTGAGGAGTACACTTTTGTGGATTTTTAGGCTCTTCAAACCATCTTTCTAGTGTGGATTGGTTTAGCTCTTCTTTGATTGGTTCTTCTCTTTATTCTTCGGATTGTTTGCTAGTTGTTCGGTGGCGATGCGTTTTGGGAGATTTGCTGCGGCACATTTGGATAATCTCCCGAACCTCTTTGGATTGTTTTAGAGTAGTTCTTCTTTGATTGGTTTTCTTCTTTGTGTGGATTGATGATAGGTTAGTTATTCGGTGGCGATGTGTCTGGGAGATTTGCTTCGGCGATTTGGATAATCTCTCCAGCCATCTTTGGGATAGATTGGTATAGTGATTGATTGCTTGACTTTATTTCTTTTAGGATTTCTTTTGTCCGCTTTCTTGGTGAGGTTTGAGTGAGCTTGGTGGATGCTTGTAGGGTGCCCTTTTGGATTTTTGGATTTTTGAGGTATAGCTGATGATGTCTATTGCCGTCAGTTATACGTTCTAGTGTGTTTGGTTGGTTGATAGGGTATCCCCTCGCTTAGGCGGATTTCAATCCCCAAGTGAAACTCACTCCTTGCCTTTGGGCACGCTTTATGACTGAGAACGGTTTCTTTTGCCCTCTTTTAGGGCCTCAGCGTTGTCTGGATTTGTGGAACCCTACTCTTTTGTTGAGCTTCTGTCCTTTTCGGTTGTGCGTTTGGGAGTGTCTGGTTTTTGAGGACGGTTTCGTTCGCTCTTTTAGGGCATCGACTTTGTCGGATTTATTGGGACCTGAATCTTTCTCCAAGGCATTGTCCCTCTCGCTAACCTTGTCTCTTGTGTATGTGGTCTAGTCCACGTCCTTTTGGGTAGGATGGCTGGGTGACGTCGGTCGGTTCACTAGGATTCAATTCCTCTTTTCTTTTTCTAGAATTGGAATCCTGACATTAACAACTAGTCCCTTCTTTTCTCTCATCTTTCTTCTTCTCTGTTGTTTTTTTTTGTTCATTGGAAAGGGATGTTCCCTCATATAGTTGTGTTCGTCTTCTTTGATATTTTGAATTTTTGAATATTTGCTCTGTCTTCGGTCATTTGGAGATAGTTTTATAGTTCGTTGGTAGGCATAGTTTTTTTTTTGGACGTTTTGTTTGGATGGTCGTTGTATGGTCAGGTAAATCCGAAGGGATTTACCCTCCCTTTTGTGGGGGGAGAATTTGTTACGCTCATTTTGACATTTTCCTACTTGTTAATTGAAATAATTAGTCAGATTTGGCAATTTACTTTTATTCTCTAAATATACAGTACTTTATCTATAGTTAGGCAACCCAAATACCTTCAGCCTCAATTTTGAATTAAAAGGAACACTTTGTTATCAGTTCTGCACATACACTCTGCACCTATAGTTTTTCTTCCTTTTTTCGAATTTGACTTTGACATTGATAACCTGGGATCGTGAACTGCTCTGGCGAATTTGCATTCCATTCTTTTCCATTGCTTCGATCGTTGAAGTTAGTGCCCTGGGAACCTTTTGCTCCTCTGGCTTTGGTTATAGCCGTCCTCGTCGTTTTGAGGGATTTTTGGAGGCAAGGCGCCCTTTGGAACGTTCTGGAAGCCGTTGGGAGTTGCTGCCAGCGTTCGTTCGCTTTTGTTGCGGTTTTGGTGGGCTCTTCTCGATCGAATGGAGCGTTAGGCTGTTCGTCACCATTCGCAGCCAACTATTCTATGCCAAGAAAATGCGTCAACTATTCTATGCCAAGAAAATGCGTTAACTATTCTACGCCAAGGAAATGCGTTATGTACTGTACGCCATGGAATTGAGTTCTCGTAAGCCATGGAATTGAGTTTTATTACCTGGATTGGTCCTGTTCGTCGTCGTGCATTTGGTTTTGCCTGGATCATGCGGTGCTCCGCGTGCCAGCTGGCCGCCCGCCCCTGCGGCCTGGATTTGCAGTCGCTCCCTCTGCGAACGCTGCTCAACGCACCTGGACTCTCTCATCTTCTCCAGTGGCTCGGCTCCCACGTGCCGTATGAATCTGAGGTTCTGTAATGCTATGATTTGTATCGTTCGTTTATTTGAATTGTTTAGTGTGACCTTTGAATTGCTACCTATATTAGTATTTTGCGCACATGCGTTTTTGGTGTCTATTTGAGCTATGAGATATTGGATTAATTAGTTTACTTACCTCTGTGCATTACAGCCTTGTGTAATTTTGTTATGATTTGATTTGGGGTCTGCTCTTGCAGCCACTGTAATGCTTTTAACGTTGTACATTGCATTAACCTAGTTAGTTATTCAGGTTCACTTTTTAATATGTCAAACTTTTGTGGTGGCGAAAGTGCCGCCAACGGGATTTTTGTTGGAATTATTTAGCTTCCCGTTTTGATTTCTGATAGTTTAGATTAGGGTTTAGAATTCTCGCAAGCAGTTTTAGAACGTCAGGTATTGCCGTATGACTTTCCTTTAGGAACTAGCAACCCCTGTGAGATCTCATAACGTGCTGGAACCGCCCTATCTAAATTTTGTGCTACTTAAAGATAATTTTTTTTGGCCAACCTTCGGGGTTTAATGTTGGCATTGCCTATTTTGCTTGCGTTATTCGCACCCTTGATTTTCGTACTCCGCTTCACGGGGATTTGTTGCTTATTTTATTTTAAAGATTTTTTTTTTATACCATTTTGGTAGGTTAATGTAGTCATGCTTCGTGTCGTAGCGATTCCCGCTTCACGGTGAACCCCACTGGTTGATTATTTAGTTATGCTTTGCCTATTTTTGTTTGATATAAGTTTCGAGGTATCTTACGCCCTTCAGGCTGTTTTAGTTGTTACGCCCTTCAGGCTGATTTAGCTTTATGACACCTTGAGCTCGTTTTTAGGTCAATTGTGTTGTGCGCTCGTAGCTTTAGATGGAGTATTATTTTTGGTCGACTGTGATATTTTTTTTGTTGTTGTTATTTCTGTGTATTTGCGGTGATACATTTTGACTGTTTGTGGATTTGCTGTTTTATGTATTTGTGGTGTGTGAATATTTTCTGGCACTATAGTACCCACCAGGTTATTGTAATAAAGCTGTGATATATATTCTTTGGTGGTTGATTTGATTGTTTTCTTTGTGCTGCTGGAAATTGTCTTGACCTTGTGCACGGTCCGGCATAAGGATTAGAACTGAGTCGAGGACCTGGCGCCCACTCCTTTTTTTTGTATTCTCTCTTAGCATAGTTGGAACCCTGCGACCCTCGCGGCGAGCTAGCCCATTTAGGCCGATAGTTACCAGCCGGCAAAATACCAAATATAACTTTCGCCAAAAGGTAAGGCCGACCGTCTATCTTCCCTGACAACCTAGCCTAGGTCAAGGTCACGGGCCTAGCCGGGAGGCGGGGTCGTGGGCCTAGCCTAGGCCAAGGTCACGGGCCACTTCCGAAAATTTTTTTTTGGGCTAAATGTCAAATTTTGAAATTTTTACAACTTATCAAAATGTTCCCAGGCTCAACAGGATGTGAGTCATCGTCTGACAGACATGTCCATTCTTGCAGGATGTTGTTGAACAATGACGTCCATTGTTTGAGAAACCTGCACGATAATTGGACAATGAAGCCATGGTTGTCTGGAGATTAAAATGTGCAAAGCAGGTAAATAGAACAATGACATCCATTGTTTTAAAATCAGCACGATAATTGGACAATGGAGCCGTTGTTGTCTGGAGGAAAATTGAATGCTGTCTTTGTTTGAAAAATGTTGCTGACGCTGTTAAAAGTCTAATTTTGAAATTTTTACAAGATACTCACGATACTTTTTGGAGGTAAAAGTCGAATTTTTACAAGATTCCCACGATGAATTTTGAGGTTAAGAGTCTAATTTTGAAATTCCTATACCGGATGTGAGTCATTGTCTGGAAATGTCAGACTTGTCAAAACCTGCCTGCCTGCCTGCTGCGCAATTAAACAATGAAACCATTGTTTGAGAGATGTACAAGGTTGCAAAAAATAAACCGAATTAATTGTATGGAGTCATTGTGGTCTAATAGTATATATCGAATTATTTCCAGCTAAAAAGATGCAATATGAAAATCCAAACCATTTTAAATACCTTGTTAGGTTTTTGTTTTATTACTCGTTCAACGAGATGTATGTCTGGATATTTAACTTTTTGAAACTCAAGATCCTAGAAACATCCTCGAATAGGCCGATTGGAAGCATCTTTTAGTAGATAGGTAATGTGTTCGATCCCGCTGGAGGACTGTTTAAGCGGTAGACAGTATTTAACATAATACAAAAGTGTTACGGGTGTTAGAGACATTGTTTGTAAGCAAAGTAAATATTACGTGTTTTTTCCCGTACTTTATTAAATACACAGTCTCGAAATTGAGCCGATAGTTATTTATTTCGCTTGGATTTATGTACAGCATCCCCTCACTTTAGCAATAAGCAAGTTCCTAAAGAAATATTATTATGCTGTAGAGATTTACAGGTTACAGTTCGGAGTGTAAACTGAGTTAAACATTTTGTATATTAGCAACAGTACTATTTAATTGCATATTGTTTTCTTTTACGTAAGACCCAAATTTTAGATTCGATAGGGTCGAAAGCACTGTTGACAGACAGACAGAAAACTTGTAATGCAGCTGCCAAACCGGGTCTTGTCAAATATCGAACAGCAATATATATTAGTAAAAAATACTCTTCCAGATTAAAAGTTTGATGTAGTTTTAGCCAATCTTATACACATTTCAGCACTAAAAAATGGTAGGAAGCGGAGTCTTAGACAGCAAAATTTTATAATACAAAACAGGAGCGATAAAATAATTGTGTGTAACACCCGACATTTTTCAGTTTATCCGATTCAGCAACTTCCGCATATCGCAAAACCAAACATTTTCTTTGTTCTTGTGTTAGCACCTTGGCTTTAAGAATGGTAGTATATTTACGAAATCCGACGCCCCAGCACTATATGTTTTAACTACATTTTTCAATAACTACAAAAATAAAAAGCAGCTTAAAATAGTATTCCTAAAAGGAGTGGTGGTGTAGTTTTATCATTGGAATTTCGATTTCTTACAACAGTATTTGTAAATAGTTCAGTTTTTGGTTGCAACAAGCATAGTTGTAGCAGAGATATCTGACGAATAGAAGACTATAGAAGATATAAACAGACAGTAATATTAATCTAAAATTGAATTAACTAATATTATTAACAAAGTTGTTAAACGCATGATACAGGCAGTTATTAATTACTTAATATATACAATTGTCCTATATCCGGTATTCATGGTTTATGTCTTAATCAGATTTTAATAGTCGATTAGAGTCGAATAACTAAGGTTATTACAATGCTAAAGAATGTGCGCAAAAAGTAAGATTAAAATCAAAAATTTTAAAATAAAACCAGAGAATAAGAATTAAATAAAATAAAGCCAAGTAAACGCTATTAGATCACTGCAATATATTAGTAAAAAAATACTCTAATTAATAAGGATGCTATACTCAATGGTGAGGGACAGTATAATTTTGCCGGATAAAAACTTATCTAGATTGGTTAAAAATCAGATGTATAAGAGAAAATCTCAAACTTGTTTAAAAACATTTTGTCAGACTATAGAAAATTCCTGTCCAGACTTGCGGATGTGAGTCATCGTCTGGGAATGTGCAAGGTTGCTAAAAATAAACCGGTTGTCTGAGGTTTCTGCGTAGGTCTGCGCGGGGGACTGCGCGATGGTTTCCGCGCGATGGTTTGGCGAAAAATTCAAATTCTGTCTAGGTTTTGGCGGGAAATTCAAATTATAATCAGTGTTTTTGACGGGAAAATCTGGGTGTGTACAAGGTTGCTAAAATGTATGGGGTCTTTGAGAAATTTACACCAGATGTATTTAATGACCTCCATTATCAGTGTCTATAAATTTGGTGGACAGACAGACAGGCAGACCGACAGGCTGGCAGACAGACAGACAGACAGACAGACAGACAGACAGACAGACAGACAGACAGACAGACAGACAGACAGGTAGGCAGACAGACAGACAGACAGACAGACAGACAGACAGACAGACAAACAGACAGACAGTTAGACAGGTAGACAGTTAGACAGGTAGACAGCTAGACAGCTACACAGCTAGACAGGTAGACAGGTAGACAGCTAGACAGGTAGACAGCTAGACAGCTAGACAGGTAGACAGGTAGACAGCTAGACAGGTAGACAGATAGACAGCTAGACAGGTAAACAAGTAGACAGTCAGCTAGACAGTTAGACAGACTGACAGATTTAAACTAGTTCACACGTCAACAGCTTTCTATCAAGTATAGCTCCGCTAGTCGTAATAGATTATTCTAGACAAAATGAGTCATTAAAAGGCGGTGCTGTAGATATTCGACTTGAATTCGAAACCAATACTGATATACCGAAAAACACTTCAGCTTACGCATTGATTTTATTCGATCGAAAAGTGAAATATAATTCTTTTACCAGTGACATAAAAATAGTTAGCTAGATACTAGTTCGACTAGTTGCAGATTGATTGTTCTTTCGACAACATTAGCGATGAAATTTATAGATATTCAAGATTTTCAATATAAAAATAGCAACTTTATTTGCAAAGAAATAGCTGTATATGATAGTGATACAAATGTTACAATTGATTAGTATTCTTATATATAATATTCTCCCCCACCTTACACAACCAGACAAACAGACAGACAGTCAGACAGACAGACAGACAGACAAACAGATAGACAGCTAGACAGGTAGACAGCTAGACAGGTAGACAGCTAGACAGGTAGACAGCTAGACAGGTAGACAGTTAGACAGGTAGACAGGTAGACAGCTAGACAGCTAGACAGCTACACAGCTAGACAGGTAGACAGGTAGACAGCTAGACAGGTAGACAGCTAGACAGCTAGACAGGTAGACAGGTAGACAGCTAGACAGGTAGACAGATAGACAGCTAGACAGGTAAACAGGTAGACAGTCAGCTAGACAGTTAGACAGACTGACAGATTCAAACTAGTTCACAAGTCAACAGCTTTCTATCAAGTATAGCTTCGCTAGTCGTAATAGATTGTTCTAGACAAAATGTTTCATTAAAAGGCGGTGCTCTAGATATTCGACTTGAATTCAAAACCAATACTGATATACCGAAAAACACTTCAGCTTACGCATTGATTTTATTCGATAGAAAAGTGAAATATAATTCTTTTACCAGTGACATAAAAATAGTTAGCTAGATACTAGTTCGACTAGTTGCAGATTGATTGTTCTTTCTACAACATTAGCGATGAAATTTATAGATATTCAAGGTTTTCAATATAAAAATAGCAACTTTATTTGCAAAGAAATAGCTGTATATGATAGTGATACAAATGTTACAATTGATTAGTATTGTTATATATAATATTCTCCCCCACCTTACACAACCAGACAGACAGACAGACAGTCAGACAGACAGACAGACAGACAAACAGCTAGACAGCTAGACAGGCAGACCGCTAGACAGGTAGACAGCTAGACAGCTAGACAGGTAGACCGCTAGACAGATAGACAGATAGTCAGCTAGACAGGTAAACAGGTAGACAGTCAACTAGACAGTTAGACAGTCTGACAGATTCAAACTAGTTCACACGTCAACAGCTTTCTATCAAGTATAGCTCCGCTAGTCGTAATGGATTGTTCTAGACAAAATGAGTTATTAAAAGGCGGTGCTGTAGATATTCGACTTGAATTCGAAACCAATATTGATATACCGAAAAACACTTCAGCTTACGCATTGATTTATTCGATCGAAAAGTGAAATATAATTCTTTTACCAGTGACATAAAAATAGTTAGCTAGATACTAGTTCGACTAGTTGCAGATTGATTGTTCTTTCGACAACATTAGCGATAAAATTTATAGATATTCAAGGTTTTCAATATAAAAATAGTAACTTTATTTGCAAAGAAATAGCTGTATATGATAGTGATACAAATGTTACAATCCATCGGATAGTAGAACCGCCGATACGGTAGCAACACCTTTCAAATTCTCTAAAAGATCAAGTGATTTGGCTTACAACTAATTTGCACGGGTTAGAATGGAGCAATAATAATCAGCATGACACAATACTCTACGAAAAATTTTCTCTGTTCATAGGAGAGATCATACAAAGCGGTGACTTCATATTTCTCAAAGGGTTAGATAAAAGAAGATGGTTTAAAAAAATGCTGATCGGAGAACAAACTGATAATGTAAAATTTGTCGATTTACCAGCTTTTCCAAATATAAAACAATTAAGGACCTTGTATAATTAGATTAATTTTTGTTCTCATCATATTGGTACAAGGGTTTAATGTGCCATACAAAATGTTCACATTTTGCACAAGTGGTATAATCAAAACCATTAATCGCAGTTATCGCATCTGCTGTCTACCTGTTCAGACATGTTCAGACTTGTCCAGACCTGTTATAGCTTACGCAAACACTTCCTGCAGTCGGGGTAAGGTAGGGGAGAATATTATATATAATAATACTAATCATAGAAATATTAGTTGTACGATAACAATGATGTCGAAAGCCTTTACCAAAGACTGCTTCTCAAATCATAGTTGGGGTTTTGACTCATGGGCTGACGATCCGTGGAGCCAGGAAGAGGAGGAGGTTATACTCTAGAATGAGACTGAAGAAAATATGGAGTCTCCTCCTCCTCCACCTCCTCCAATGGGACAACCACCCTCCTGGTCGTCTAACATAACAAAGGTGGAAGGCTGCAGCTGTATAAATTGTGCCAACATTCAGGGGTGGTTTTGCCCAACACAAAATTTTGAGGGGTGCGCACCACTACAGCAACCCGAACTGAACAGGTGTCACCACCACCATCACCACCTCCTCCGTTTCAAGCAACATATAGTTTTACACTTCCTGAACCAACACTGCCTCTAGATTTAAATCCCATAAAGATAGAAATTAAGTTAGGTAATAAACTTATACATGTAATTATTAAAGATTAAAATAAAAGACCTTTTATTTTTAATATGTGTTTTATTTTATTAATATATATACACCGTATTTATCTCATATGCAAAGCAAAAACTTGACAAGGAGAGGGAGAATAAATGTACACTTAAATATATGCTTTATTCAATTAATATACACACATCTTATTTATACATAAGGGAAACAGGACTTAACAATGTGTAAGTATCGATATAGTCTTGAGGTGTTGTTGAAGGCCAGGGACCGGAACATGGACCGCTTCTCCAACCAACAGCTTCACCATTTTGAGCTCTTCTGATATTTTCCTGAAGCCATTTAAAAATATCTGTGTGGTGACGTACAACGCTAGGCTGAAATATATAAGTTATATGGTTAGTATTTAAATATTCGAACACGTCTTCTATAAACTTGCTGTGAGCATAATAAGCAGCCTCAAAGATTGCATCGTGAAGAAAATATGGATATTGCTGTTGCTCGTCAGTTGCAAATTCGATTCGAGAGCCAGATGATATTGTTTCAATAAGAAAATGCTGCTCGTAGGAAGTAATGCTCTGTAACGATAATTTTGAAAGGATTAAATTAAGATCTGTTTCAGTATTAATTTTCAACTTCCCTCTTCTTACTTCGTTAATAATTTCCCTAATAACATTAAAGGCAGCTAACATAGTTTTTAAAATTTCATTTACGATAGCGGTTTCAACACTATTAAAGTGCGTAGCCCAAATAAGAGTTTTGCTCGGTATAGCAATACCAATTTTGTGTAATATATACCTACTTCAAAGTTTGCAAGTCGTTACGTCCAATAGCATTACGTAAATGGAAATTATAGATTTCTTTATTTTTAACATACAGATCTTTGTTCAACCACAGTATATTTGAATTTGACGGTAACATTTTGCAGACTGAGATATCTTAGAGAGAGCTGGTGTTTATAATGTGGTTGGTGGGCAGTAACTCCAAGGCAAAGTGTCAGTATACATACAGTTTACTATTCTTTTGTCATCATGTGGATCTAAAGCCTTTTTTCTTTGTTTTAAAGAAAATACGTTGTGGGTTTTTGATCTAATTGTTTTCTGATCGCAAAATACTGTTTCGTTATTAAACAGGCAGTCTTTGTAATCCTCAAATGTAATTCTATTCAAAGCAGCTCTGGTAATACCTTTAGCTTTCTTTGAAATTTTAAATTCCTCATTCTCAGCATCCTCTAATGTTTTGAAAGCATACAATTTTGCACGTAGACCAACAAATTCGGTAATTATTTTACCACTCATTTCGTCCTTCATTAGACCTATTACTTTTTATTAACTTGTGGAAGGTTATGTGGATTGTTCGGAGGATAATCGCTTGTATCAAATTTGTGAATATCTTCCCGTATAAAATCGTATATATTTGGAAGGGTAAAGTGATATATGAGACTATCAGTGTCTGTGTACAGCAGTTTTGCTTGATTACCCATATTCTGTTTAATATAATTGTAATGAAAATCGTATATTACAATTTTTGAAATATCTAGGATTGAAAATCCAACGAATATTGGCTTATTAAAAACTATTTCCAACTGATTTAATTCTATAAGTACCAAGTCTATATCTAAAATAGTACAGCTATAAAAATTTGGTTTTGATATGTATGCACTGGCTCCGTACCTACCTTCCCATTTAGAAATTAATTTTATTGTTTTGTATTTTCTAACATTTTCCATAGTTTTGCCAAATACAGCGTTGTTCATAAGTTTATAAAAATCTTTTTCAAAATTATTTTTGGCAGCTTGTCTTAATTTTGTATTTAAATCTATGTATGGTTTAAGCCAAGCTGATTGCTTAAATTTTAATATTCTGTAAATTTTTACAATTTTCAGCCCTAAACTTACAGCTTGCTGCAGATTGCGGTAATGTATTACGTAGTTTTCTTTTTTAAATAAAGTTGTTGTCAATTTTGATTGCTGGGATGTTGGCAGTGTATAATGGTCAGGACATAGAGGTAAATCTTTGTGAAGTTCAAATAAATGTGGAGGATATTCTAAATCGACTTCATAAATATAGCCTGTTTCAGAATCTTCAGGAGTATTTAAATGATCAATTTTAGGAATATCTAAATCATTTACCCATTCAAACCCTCCATACGGTAGATATTCAGACATCCCGGCTCCGTACATGTTATTAATATCTAAATATAGGATATACGATTCAAGATCGGCTTCTACGAATTTTTCACCCATATATCGATTATTAGCTTTAGCGTATCGATTCGAACACTGTGCTAACCCTCCTCTAATACCCCTCTCTATGAACAACAGTTGATCTACATCTGTCAGCAGCTCAAGTTTAACTTTAGTAGTTTTTAACATTGCCTGAAATGCCAATCCTGGTGCTGTGTAAAAATGTAGAGCATCTAATCCATACGTTTTCATACAATTTTCTCTAAAATTTTCAAACACATCAGCTAAGAGTAGAACATCAACTGTAAGGTACATATCAGCATACTGACCTAGAGTTTGCATATTAAATGTGTTCCAAACACGCAGTGCATGTTCATAATTTTCATCTGAAATGGCTGTTCCATGCAGCTGACTAAAAAATTGCGTTTTGTCAGGAAGACTTTTATCATTCAACTTTTCAAAATTGTCTAGGTAGTCGTATGGAAAGATACCCTTACGTAGTAGTAATTCAAATTCTTCTTGGCTCTTGCAAAATTTACGTGTAATGATTTTTAAATTGTTCGGTAAATTTAATGACAATTGTTCTAAACGAGTCTAAAAATGTGAAATCAATATTTGTACCATCCACATGTTTTGTAAATGAAATAAATTTTTCCTTATTTATAGGCAACAATTTAATATCTCCCATAATCAGTTTTGCCAATGGTTTTATAATAAAATGAGCGTCATAACCACTGAGATTATGAAAGAGAACGGGAATATAATGAGCATCTTTATAGTTAAGATTACAGTGTTGATGAGCACTACCTTTATACTCACCTGTCTGATGATTGTGATCACGTACACGCACGTCTTTGTCGGTGAAAGGTTGTTTACAAATGTAACAGCATACCGATTTTTGAAATGAATCGTTTTCCTGCTGGCTAATATCCATAGGCTGTATATTTGACAGTATATTATTTACTTGATATGCTATAGATTGTAATTCTTTTACAAACCATTCCATACAGTCGGCACCACGATATATATTAAATCGAGATAAACTGTCGTCATATGAACATTTTAAATAATATGCAATATTAAATGGAACATGTTTTTGATAAACCCCCGCATTTTCAGAAACAACGTTCTGTTCTTTCTCTAAAATACACTCCACGTCCGCGTATATTGAAAATGGTACTTTTTCCTGATATTTATAGTCTTTAAATTCTATTGTTGTACCTTCTTCGGGCATTTTAATTTTAGTTTCATTTACACTATTACAATTTCTAATATGTCTTAAATGTGATTCTTTAGTTGCAAAATGATTTAAACAAGTATCACATAATAAAGTTTGAGTGTGGCTCTTATGCAGTTGAGTTGTAACCAATCTAGATAAGTTTATTATCCAACAGAAATGGAACTGCCCTCATCGTTGGATATCATTAGTAAATGTATAGCATCTTTATTAATTTGAGTATTTTTACTAATATATATGGGCAGTACTGCATTTTTACCAAATTTGTTTTTTCTTTCTAGCGTATAAGCATTTATAGGTAAATCATTCATTGTTTCAAATTTTGATATATCTTTTAATTTCATTGGAAATTCTAGCCCCGAGTACTTTAAAACTTCATTAAAATGTGGATATAAAGATATTCTATCACAACTCTTATTTGCAGGATATAATGCTGACAGTACCGACCACAAAAAACAATATTCATCATCATTTTTTACGTTAATCACGGCCTTTTTATTTTTAATATCTTTAGGTAACTCAATATATTTACCTACTGTTAACGGCGTGTAATGATTTAAATTTACTTTTAAATGTAATATCTCGAGCAAACTCCAGCCTGAATCACGTTCTTGAAAATCTTCTAATTTCGTCAACAGTTTATTCTCAACATTAGTCTCATACCACTCTTTTAAATTGGTGCCAGAATCAATTTTTTCATTTTTAGTAGGAAACGTTTTTAAATCTATCTCGCCACTACTAGGTTTTATAAAATATGCACTAAATATTACATTAGCTTTAAGCATTAACTTATCTTTTATAATTTCTTTTACTTTTATTGAGAAACTTCTGTATGCTTTTGAAAGAAATTCTTGTGGTTCCTTATAACCTAAATATACAATGATACCTGTTCTTATTCTACTGTTAAAACAAGATTCTACATCTTCCCATACCAACTTGTTATTTGCTGCTGCTGCTGACCACTTCCTACACCCGCCCCCTTCTTTGCTAATTTTGCTTTTAAATTTCGCAATAATTGCCGTTGCCCCTTTAATAAACTTAAATTTGCCTCTAGCCTGAATGGATTTTCATTTTTAAAATTATGCTTACGTATAAATCGACTAACAATTAAAATGGTTTTATTTACATGTTTAATCAATGTCTCAGCCTCATCACTATATTTTACAATCGCTATCGCGTCTCTGATGGTTTTTATTGAGTTCGAACTTAATTCGGTAACGTTGTCTGTTGCAGACATGTTCGTGCGAGTGCGGTTGTAATACTAACTCTTGCAGGCAGCCGAGCCGCTCTATTTATTCATCGTCGCAGCTGATAATGGAGGCCAACGTCAGCATAAAATTTCAAACAAAGGCAGCATTCAATTTAGCTGTTGTGCAGATTTTCCTCAAACAATGGGTTCCTTTGTTCAATTTTTAACAGCTTTGCACATATCTCAAACATGTCTGGACATGTCTGAAGCTTCAGACAATAACATCCTGTTTATCTGATAATGGAGGTCAGCAAAAATTCTTCCAGACAACAAAGACTTCATTGTTCAATTATCGTGCAGATTTCTCAAACAATGGCTTTCATTGTTGAATTTTTACCAGCTTTTCACATTTTAATCTCCAGACAACAATGGCTTTATTGTTCAATGTCGTGCTGATTTCTCAAACAATGGACGTCATTGTTCTATTTACTGATAACAACATCCTGCAAGAATGGACATGTCTGTCAGACGATGACTCACATCCTGTTGAGCCTGGGAACATTTTGATAAGTCTTGTAAAAATTTCAAAATTTGACATTTAGCCCAAAAAAAATTCCCAGAAGTGGCCCGTGACCTTGGCCTAGGCTAGGCCTACGACCCCGCCCCCGGGCTAGGCTCGTGACCTTGACCTAGGCTAGGTCCGTGATCTTGGCCTAGAATAGGCCCGTGACCTTCGGCTAGACTTAGCCAAGTTTCAAACCAGAGGCCAATGACCTCGCCACGTGACACTTAGCCAAGTTTTAAACCATCGGAAGTGCGCCAGAACGCCTATAGGTACTCTACTGATTTAAAAAAACAAAAATCAATACATCAAAATCCTATACGTAGTTACATTAAATGTCAAAATAGTTCTCATTTCCTGCTCTGAGTATTAAAGCTGCACAGAGAACTCATAATCATCAAATATAATTATTTTGATTTAGTTAAATGGAACACCCTGTATATCCCTGTATTTTTAAAAGTACTTATAATGAACTTTCCTCTGACATTTCATTTCTTAGCCCTAAATTGAAACGTTTTTCAGATTGAATTTTCTCCTGCTTTTTTCGTTTGTCCGTATTTGTTATTTCTAGTTTTTAGTAGTGGCTAGATTTTTGTTTTCTAAACTTGTTTTTATTTTTTGTTTGGAGAACTCAACTGTTTAAATTAGTATTTTAACAGCGTTTGTTTGTTATCCCTTGAAATAAAGCATCTTAAGGTGCTTAAATTATTTTTTATGTTCAAATACGCATATTTGAAAACCAATTTAGTGGTATAAATCACTATTTTAAAAGCGTTTGTTTTTTATCCCTTGAAATAAAGCATATTAAGGGGTTTAAATTGTTTTTATGTTCAAACACACATATCTGAAAAACAGTTGAACTTAGAAGTATGAAGTAACATATCAAAAGAAAGCTCATTGAAAGGGCTTTTCAAAAATATAAAAACATACAGAGCGTTCAATTTGAAAAAAATTGAAATCATTAAATTTGCAAATGTTGAGCACCCTGTATAACATTAATACCCAGATCCACCAGTTTGCACTTGAAAGGTAGTTGACGAAAATCATAATTTTTTGGTAACGTTTTTCTTAATTCAATTGTTTTCTGTTGCTTACAGCAGTCGTCTGAAGTTCAGTATTTTTTTACATAAAATCGTTAATATCTCCAAAATAGTTGACGTTAGACCCATACAACTTATATCAAAATGATGAGTATTTCAATGCAAAACTTTTAAGCTACCCAAATACAGGAAATCCATTAAAAAAAAGTAGGTTTGATTCGCCACACTTTTTTGTGCCACCCTATATAATCAAAACGATTTTACAAATGTGCACCACCTTGGTACCTACAACTTTTATATATACAATATTCATGCAACTCTCATAGTTTGAGAAATATCTTCCACTCCCGCTTCGTTGCCGGACCCTGTATGGCAAATTTGAAGGTTATTTACAAAGTGTCACTGGATGACAATCAAGCAGTCTGGCCTCGTTTTAAATAGCTTTCCAATTTCTGGTTGGAATACTCTTTTCCATGGAGGAAGAGGGAAGGAGACCGATCGCCATGCTACACAATCTGCGATGATATTTACGGCTCTTTAATAGTACAGTATCTACCACTAACAGCGCTGGTGTTCCCGCAGGGTCCTCGATCCGTCACGTGATCGTGGCATACGACTGCTGCGACAAATTAAAACGCAAATCAGATGTAAACAAACCCCCACCCTGTCGCCAACTAACCCGGCGCTGAACATTTAGACCGCGAGTGGCAAACTACGGTATTACTAAAGAGCCGTAAATATCAACGCAGGTTTTGGCGGGCGGCCTACCGATGCCGGAAAAAGTTCCGCAGGAAAAAGTTCCGCGGAAAATGTTCCGCCGGAAAAAGTGCCGTGGGGAAATAAATCCGCAGGAAAAAGTTCGGCAAGAAAAAGTTCCGCAGGAAAGCGATGCTTTGGTCTTTTGTCCATGTTACATGATTAATAAGTACCATACCATAGGGTACAAATGCATATGATAAAAATGGAAAAATTTGCTGGGCTCTTATGTATATTATAATTACATTAATCTACTCCAGTGGGATAAGTAACTCATTACGTCACTCATTTGACACTATTTCAGTTACGTAATGAAGCTCATTACACCACTCAGTTATGTAATGGTTTCATTGCGCAACTGAGTTGTGTAATGACTTCATTACGTAACTGAAATAGTGTCAAATGAATGACATAATGACATTTGCCTACTAAAATATTTTTGAAAATGACAGATCTGACATTTCCCTTAATGCACTTTTCTCAATTTTAGGCAGTCGTAGATAAAATTTTGTACAATACATGTGTGATAATGCATCATTAATATACTTGTGTGCTTACATAGCTCGTGCTACGCACTCGTTTGTAACTTACACACACGTATATTAATGATGCTGTTATCCACTTGTATAGTAAAAATAACTATTATAATATTTTAAATTACTACAGTGACTATATAATCACAGTGTGGCCATACAATTGTTGACTGGTACTTATTTATCCAATGTCAAAATAAGATTTTGCCGAACACCATGGTGAAGTAATAAAAAAATAGAATTTTTTAAAGGTGTAAGCGACATTTGATAAAAAAATTACTAAAGTCAAAATAAAATTTTACAATTCATTTGCTAAAGTGAAAGAAAGTTATTCAAAATGACTGATCTCTCAAATACAATAAAATACCACAAAGGGGTTTAAATGTTGAAGAAATGTGAGTCATAAGGTGTTTTCATCAATTTATTACAATTAATGGAAATTGGAAAGTTCAAATCCAAAACGCAAATGATATAACATCATTTGTATAGAAATCTTCTCGGTAATTTAATGTGCTTTATTAACATCTAAATTATATTAAATAGATACATGGACTAAACTCCAATCTAGCCCACTGGTGCTTAGGCGCATGCGCTTGATAATGTGATTCTCAGTTTGTCGGAGGTTCTACAAATGTTCAGACAATGGAGGCAAAACACGAGAGTTTCATGCCAGACCCAATTTTAGCTGAGGTCAAGGTGCGAATTTAGGTTAGCTGCACTGTAAGATTTGTGTGTACTTAGTACAAAAATGCTTGTGTATCACCGTAAAACAAGCAGTTAGTCCAATCGTCGACAATAATATTGAATTTGAATTTCCCAATAAGTATTTCTCTTATTTATAGCTTAAAATCCAGTTTCGCCACTGGCATAACAGTTCCTTTAAGTTTATACTAGAACGCGCGTGGCCAGCCAGCCCCCTGCCAGCGTAAAGAAACGGTTAACAATAACAATGCTTGCTTAAGCTGGTAGCCAGCCTACGTCTGGCCCAGTATGCGGGCCCTTCATGCTGCGTGTTGCGGCGCGAGCGGCATGTGCGCGCGCCACTTGCTTACGGTCGGCATGCGTTCTTATAATATAAGATTCCGGAAATGTCAAAATGTACCAGTGGGCTATACTGGAGTTTTCCCGACACTAAACTACTTGCTATACATTTTCAACCTGGAATTGCAAACGTACACCGCAATAATCTATTGAACAGTTACTTACGAATATTTAAGCAATATAAAACGTACAAGAAGATATTTATTTCTCTGTTAAATGTTCTGGTAAGTAAGTTTATAGTTCGATCAGCGTGTACGTTGACGTACACGCTGATCGAATGTTGTGGGTGCCGCTTGCCGCTATCGTCTTGTAATGTTTAAAGCAATGCGTTGCGCTCTCGGCGGGGGTCCAGGTTAATGGTTTATGTTAGTTGTTAGGTCTTGATAATTTTTTTTAGAGAAAAAATACGAGAGTTTGTTCAACGTTACATTTTTATGTTCACTGTTACATTTTTGCGCATGCGCACTAGACCGGACCGTGCACCGAATTTTTACCACTTTTTGTAACTGTGATTATATTGCAGGTTAAGTTTTACGTCAGTCTGTGCCACACAACAAACAAACCCTAACCTTTTAATCTTGAATTTGACAGAGACTGACAATACACTTCAGTACTGCCAAATGTATAACACATATCAAGGTCTGCTCAGAATCATTTTTTTATATCTCATGGTATAATCTGTAGTGTAAGTTGCCTTTTTTATGAATAAAACATTATATATGAAATCGACATTATGTTATTATTTCTTATTTAACTTTTCCACGGCCGTGGGTGTACACGCGTAACTTTTTCCTGCGAAACTTTTTCCTGCGGATTTATTTCCCGACGGCACTTTTTCCGGCGGAACATTTTCCGGTGGAACTTTTTCCGGCGAAACTTTTTCCGGGATTCGCGGCCTACATGGGATTGGTCTCATTCATTGGCGTAACTAGGATTTTTGGTTGGGGAGGGCCAGGTCCCCCAACCAACCATCGTCAATACCTATGTATACCTATGAAAACATGAATTTACGTACATACATAACTTTTTCGGATAAATTTATTTGCTTGTTCGTTGATGCCGTTATACGAGAGCAGTCCCGTAAATTTCTGCAGTCTAATAAAACAAAGTTTAGTAAGCAACATTTTTTTATTATTTTTTCAAAATATTCCCCCTTAAACTCAACATTTACGCATTCGGTAAAACCAATTTTCAAAACATAAATTTCACACTTTTTGAGTCACTTGAGAAACAAGATTTTGAAGCTTTCCACAGCATCTTCGGCAGTTCCAAATCGCACACCACGCATTTTATCGTTTAATGGAGGAACTAGAAAGTAATCGAAAGGTGCTAGGTCGGAACTGAATGGGAATAACTTAGCAATTTTAACTCGAAAGTTTCTACAAATTATTTTATTTAATGTACGGGATGACTAGAAGCATTGTCATGATGCAGAACGATCTCACCCCTTGGGCGCCATAAGCCGAGCTTTTTGAATAACGTCTGGCAGGCATATAGTTGTGTACCATTCTGCAGTAACCCTACGTTTATTTTTAAGCAAGACAGTTGTGATACGTCCTGATTTTGAAAAGAAACAAGCAATTATTTTCTTACCAATTCTTCAAGATCGCTTCACTTTAACTGGATTAGGATTTGTTGGAAACATCCATTATGCTGACTGCCGCTTAGATTCCAGTTCAAATGCATATATCCAGCTTTCGTCACCAGTTATGATGTAAACTGCTTTAGATCTACCTTCATCATATTTCTTATAATGTTCCACATGCTGTTCTTGTGTTTCTGTGTGTCTGTTAAACTGTGTGGTATCCACCCAAGACAGACTTTTCTTACACCCAAATGAGTATGTAAAATCTTGTGTATTGCAGTTATGACAATGTCCAAGATGCTTTTAATAATTCTATAAGTGACTCGATTGTCATACTGAAGCATTCTTCGCACACCGTCTACGTTCGTATCAGTAACTGCTGAAATTTCTCCTTCGCAAAAATCGTCGCTGACTGAAACTCGTTCAAATTTAAATTCATTAAACCAGAAATATACGCTCGGTCACCAAAAGCAGCACGAAGTCATCTTTCTTTCAGAGATAGGGAACTTTTAAAGCCATAGTAAATCATGGCCCTAAAATTTTCTCCCGAAATGTTAATTTTTGATGCACAACACTTATTTCAAAACTAACTGTATAGTCACTAAATTTGAACTGTTACATTTCCATGGTGCACTTGATCTATTGGTTTGCTACCTACTTTCGTAATACTACATGTCTAAGGAGCATATCAATAAATTATTTCTCGGTTTATAAACAACATAAAAATTTATAGATTACCTCTTGCAACTCAATGAGGTTGACGGTAAAAAATATTATTCCAGGAGAAACATCACTTGGTTTCCATTTGCACGTTTTTGAGCCACAATTTTTATTTTTTTCTTCGTATCCTCGAAGCAAATACTTTCTTGACATCATCAATATCCTCTTAATTGTTATTGTGATATCTTTTTATTCTAACTTGGACTAGCAACTCTCAAAATTCAAACACCACAAAATGTTCTTTGCGGTACATAAAACACTATTAAACATAAAATTCTGGAGCGTACTCTTTGAAGCTATAAACTCAACTCTTTAGGCAAGGCAAACATCTAAATAGCAAGTCACCTTAAGTCTGAACTGGACGAGCCTATAATAGGCAGCTAGCTGTATGTGTCCAGGGAGTAGTCATCGATGCACTCAAGTTTTCAACTCATTTACTTACCCGCATATGAAATAATTGCAACTGTATTTTTCTGTGCACATAAATTGATCCTTTATTTGTAGAAAACTTGAGAGAAACTAACAAAAATGGTGTAAATTTAACTAAAAAAAATATTCAGACGAAAGCAGGGTTTTCAAAGCAATTATTAGCTAACTATACCTGCATTTTTGAGCCCGTGCGTGCACGTCATCAATCCGCCTTTTAGTAAGGCTGTCGGTACCAACATTTGAAAAATATAAAACTACTTTTTGTTTTCAATAAAACAATGATGAAAATTGCTTTTGCTAATAATATAGCTTAATATATTGCTAAGCCGTACATTTTGTTGTTTTAATATTTCATAATTTCCATGAACAATAGCAAAAATTATAATATGTCGGGGTACTTTGTGTTTTCAAGTTCTGCTCAGGGAGTTAATACGTACACATGTCACTCTTTAAAACGACTTATCGAGAGATCCAAAAAAAGCTGTTCCTCAGCGGGCTGTAGAAATTCAACGTATGAATAATATGTTGGTGACACTGTACGTCAATGTCAAATTCGAGGTTATCAGGTTAGGTTTTCCGTCAGTTATGACACAAAGTGACGCAAATCCTAACCTGCTAACCTCGAATTTGACATTGACGTACAGTGTCACCAACATATTATTCATACGTTGAATTTCCACAGCCCGCTGAAGAACAGTTTTTTTTTGGATCTCTTGATATTTGTTATAGTGGTTTTGACAGATGTTGACAGTGACATATAGTTTAGCTTTGCATTTTAAAAATCCGTTGTTTGCATAACGAACATTGCGAACAAGTTATACTGTCGTTTTTTCACTGCTACAAATTACTTTGCGGAAGAGTTTAGCTGCTGGAAACGGGTTGTGAACTCTAAGCTAAAATGTCGACCGCCTTGTCCAGAAAGTCAAAAGAGCTTGTTGCCGCTTTAATAAGATATTTTGAACGAGAAAGAGACAACGGTGGTCCACTTATACAGCTAACTGCTGTGAGAGTAGTAAGTAATTTACACCTGTAATATACTTACTTACTTAATCCTAGGACCTTTCTACCCTTGCGGGTGTATGGTCAGGGAGTGTGGGTAGGGTTTTATTATGTCTTCGGTATCGTTCTCCATTTCCGTTCCCATTCTTGCCTATTTTGTACTCTATGCCTCCCTTAAAGGCTGCATTCCTAACTTCTTCCCTCCACGAATTTCTCGGCCTTCCTTTCGTTTTCTTTTTATGTGTGCGTGCTTCAAATATTCTTCTCACCGTCTTATCTTCTACCATCCTCATTACATGCTCTAACCATCTCAACTGCCCTTCTTCTATCGTATCATAATTCGTAATATAATGACCAACTACATTAATCGAAACTTTCTAATGTTTTGGTGTTACAGAGAGTTGCCAATGCTTTAAATTTAAGCATACGAACAGTCTCTTTTATTTCGCAGACCTGCTAATCTGGTGAACTTCTGCGTAGCCCTAAAAAAACAAAAAACCGAGACAGACCTGTAAGTGATGTCGATGATTTTGATCAGGTTGCGATTCGTAATGCTGTATACACCAAGGTTCAAAATAGTAAGTTGGTATTACTCTAATGATAAAAATGTAAAAAGTATTTGAATTTTGGGTTGCTACAAAGTTTGCCGTTTTTAGAGAAATACATTACCCAAAAAACACTTTCGCAACTTTTAAGAGAAAAAGATATCATTCATGGTTCAATTAGTTCGTTGAGAAAAATTCTTCACAACATTGGTTTTCGTTATAAGAAAGATGACCCTGGCGTGAAAAATTTGCAAGCTGAAAGTGGGCGCCTATGTTTATTTTTAGATGAAACTTGGGTATTTGAAAATGGAACAATTTGCAAATCATGGCAAGATGACGATGTAAGAAGCGTACGAAAAATTAAACCAGAAGGACGCAGGTAAATGAGTTATTAATTGTAGTAAACAACTATGTAATTCATGCTTGAATTGTTATAGATATATAGTACTTCATGCAGGAAGCAGTGAAGGTTTTATTCCTGAAGCATCATTAATTTTTGCTTCAAAAATCAAAGATGCTGACTACCATGGTGAAATGAACAAAGAAAATTTTCTAAAGTGGTTTAGCGAGCGATTATTGCCAAAATTGGAAGAACCTTCTATTATTATTATGGATAATCCGAGTTACCACAGTAGTTTAATAGAAAAATTGCCAAACTCTTCCTGGAAAAAGGCAGAAATACAAAATGATTTATTTGATTTAGTTGTTAAAATACTGCGCAATTCCAATTATTATTCTTTGTTATAATATGTAAATTATTTTACTATTATAGTCAATTTATTCTTGATTTTATGTGGTACTCAATACAATGTTTTTATTAAAATAAATCGAGCAAAATATTTTTAATTGATTTTAAGTTGAGCACGAAAAATTACATAAATACCTGCAGAGTATTATAAGTAGCCTCAACAGGTAAATAACATATACAGTAAAGACAGCAAGTAAGCAAAGTATCAGTTACAGGAAAATGCGCCTAATCCGTATACCTGAAGTGCGCCAATTCATTTCACACAAGCTACACAAGTTTTTAAAGTGCTGATTTTCTAAGGTAGTTTGGTCATTTAATTTTACATTAATTGATAGTTGTCAACATTTACAATAAAATTTTATGTAAATTAATATGATGTTAGTCTTTAGTTTTCCTGTTGTGGTTTTTTCTTTCATCTTTAAAATTTTAATTTAATATATTCATTCAATTCTAACTGTTAAAGTTGTATTTTATCTACCTTCACTTCACGTTAAAATGCAATTTTATCGTCTAGGCGACAAAAAATTACATATTCACATTGTTGGTAGCACTGCCAACCTCATATAAACATACTAGGATATGATGTCATCAATATGGTATGACGTGCACGCACGGGCTCAAAAATTCAGGTATAATAACGTTTTCTCTAGTATATTATTATTTATTAGAGTCATCCGTCCAACATATGATATTTATACTATAGCGTTTTTAATCCAAAAAAGGTAATAAAACCAGAAAATGTAAGAATGTGTGAGGGCCGATAACCAACCCCTTAGTGTAAATAAGTTAATAAAAAAAGCAGATTTTTAAATTTATTTAACTTTTATTTTTCTGGGGTGGGCCAGACGGCACTCTGGGGAGGGCCTAGCCCCCCTGGCCCTACCTCGGTAGTTACGCCAATGGTCTTATTACCTCTTACTTCATGCTCTTTTTACAAGCAAGCTATCGTTTGAATTCGGCGCCATCACTAAACCCCACCATCTTTTTATAAATGGTCGGCACGCTGTAATTATTAACGGCTGCTGAATAGATCGAATATAATTCAAGTGAACTACTCTAATACATAGGGCGTCCCGAAATAGGATCTCCATAAGTTTAAGATTTTCTAGCGGTTGTTTTAGGCGAGAAAGTTTCTAAAACATATTGTAACAATTCGTGAGGTAGCCCCTCAGGTAGTGACTTTAAACTTGAATAAAATTGGTATGACACGATACTAAATTAATGCGAAAATTTGGGAATACATTTTTTACAATTAATTTTTAAAAGTTTTACACTTTGAAAACAGAAAATTGTATAAGAAATTTACCAGTAAATTTATGCGTAAATTATTTAGAAAAACTTTCTAAATAATCTGGCCGTAAAAATAAATGTGAGCGAAAATCTATGCAAATGGTAAGTTCACACTAGTTACAAACTTAGGGACCCAAGTTTTAAATAAATGTAATGTCGCTCCTTCAAATATAACTCTTCACTGGCGCTACTATCGATCATGATAATTGAAAGAAAATTCAATAAACTTAAGTCACTATTTAATTAATTCCACTCGTATTCTTCTTCGTATGGTGGTTTATCCGTTTCAAACGTTGGCGAGTAACGTAACAATTTTTACTTTATTGATGGCTTTTCTAAGTAGTTCTATAGAAGTTTGACCGAACCATTTTCTCAAGTTGTACAACCACGAATGTCTTTTTCTGCCTGGCTTTCTGCTACCTTCTACCTTGCCTTGCAATGTCAGTTGCAATACAGGGTGTTTCAAAATTGCACACAACAAATAAAATGGTATTATTCTGCAACAAAAAATAAAGAAAAAAACTCTAATAAACATATGTCCTAAAATTTCATTTCAAAGATATCTTTGATCAAAGAATTAAAGATAGCAATTCGTTTTTCCAACTTTTAAGATTTAGTAGGCTGGTGTTTTGATCCAACACGTGTAGGTATTTTGTTTACAAACAATATGTGGGCGTTGTTCTGTAGTAATAAGTAGCAAAATAATAGCCATGCATTCCAAAATAAATTATTTCATGTTTACCGTTTTTTCTTATCCCTTTTTTTAGTAAATTTTATAGTAATGGTTCGAAGTAATCCCTTTCTTCTAAGTCACTCATAATAATACTGGCAGTTGTAAGTAAAACAAACAGATAATGAAAACAAAACACCAGCCTACTAAATCTAAACTTTTGAAAAACGAATTGCTATTCTTAATTCTTTAATCAAGGATATCTTTGAAATGAATGATTCTAGGACATACGTTTATAAGAGTTTTTAATATACTTTTCCTGCAGAATAACGGCCTTATTATTTTCTATGCCATTTTGAAACAGTCTGTATATTCAAATCATATAATGTTTACCTATTTTATTGAAACACATGACATAGTGCTAAATATCAGGAAAATATCTAATGCCAAGGGAGCTGTGTGGAGTTACGGGAAAGTTTGTACTAAACACCCTGCCAAGAAATAAGCTGGGTAGTGTCTGAAGACATTTTTGACTACATAAGGCTGTCAACCGTCCCGCATTGTGCGATACTGGTCCCGCATTTAAATAATGCATTAAAATCGCCTCGCAAAAAGCCAAATACGTCCCGCATTCCCTAGTATATTCTTATATTCGGAAGACATTGTTGCATAAATGATCATGTTTTATTTCGTGTTTGACGTTTAACAGATTGAAAAAGTCCGTTCCCCATAAAATTCTTTCGTAAGACTGAATAGGGATGGGCGCGTGACGTGAAAACAGTCGTGTCACGTCGTGTCACGGCGTGTCACGTCGTGAACGTGACTAATATTTGAAAATCGTGACGTGAATGTGAGTGAACGTGAGTGAAAATTTCCAAGGCGTGATTCACGTTTCACGTTAATTTCACGTTAAATATTTAGTAACGAATAAAAAACTGCAGGGTGCAGCAACTTTTAAATTCATTAAATTACAAATTGTGCCAAACAACATTATGTGGCTTTATTTTTGGACCCTAATTATAGATCCTTAAAGTTCATACCTTCACATAAAAGAGAAGATTATAATGCAAGTAAAACTATAGATGATAATGATGACATACATAGCAAACAACTCAAAACTGGTACATTAGCATCACATTCTTTTCTTTCCACACTTAGAGATAGCTCTGACGATGACACATGTAATTAGGATTATGTCGAAACAGAACTAAATTAGTATGTTAAATTAAAATTCGGAAATGTAGATGACATTTTAGGATTTTGGAAAAACAGTGTAAATACGCCACTGTTAAAAAAAACTTGAGAAATTTTAAACATACCGGCAAGTTCCGCTACAAGCGAAAGAGTATTTTCTACAGCTGGGCGAATGTTAGAAGAGCGCAGAATTCGACGTAACGCTGAAAATGTTGATTACATATTACTTTTAAATCAACATTTTAATGTGTAGATGTGTAGATGAACTTATTATTCTAATAAAAGTAATGGTTTGTTTTTTATACTCGGCTAACGCTGATAATGTTAATTATGTTTTATTATTAAACCAAAAATGTATTGTGTAGATGTGTAGATGAACCTATTTTTAGAAAAGTATCTAATGTTTTGTTTTGTATACTCGACTTAACACTAAAAATGTTGATTACGTTGTATTTTTAAACCAATTTATTGTGTACTTGTGTAGATGAACTTATTATTCTAATAAAAGTAATGTTTTTTTTGTATACTCGCCTTAACGCTGAAAATGTTGATCCTTGTACGTAAAAGTACTTTCAAACCTACGAATTAAAAGTGTTGCCTAGCAACATATACCTTCTGTACTCATACCAATAAGGGAAACGTCAATTCCAATGACAGCTTTTGGTATTAAAAGTAATGTCTTTGAAGACAGCTGCAAGAAATATATTTGCGAGAAATCAGTATTTATCCCTTGTCGAAGTTATTGTAGTCAATTTTCATTTTTTTCTTTTTATGTCAACTATTCTGATTGCAACATATCACGTAAATTATGTCAGGTGCAAAACATATTTTTAGTTCTCTTTAGGGTTTTTTCATTGGTTTTAAATTTGAACATTCTGTTCTATCTGAATTTAAATTTTGACATAAAAGCTGCGTGTCACGTCGTGAGTGGCGTGTCACGCCGTGAACGTGAGTGCACGTGAGCGTGAACGTGCGTGAACGTGACTGTTTAAAGCAAGCGTGAAAGGTGCGTGACGTGAGCGAAAATTCACTCACGCGCCCATCTCTAAGACTGAATGTACTCATCGAATGGTAACTGTTGTCCATGTAGCTCTGACTTGTACAATATGCTCTGTGCATCCCAGACCAGTGCACCCTAGAGGTCCTAGATGTCATCTGTCATTTAATTGTTGTTTGTTGATTGTTTGTTGTTGGACAAGGTCTAGGCATGCAGAGTACCAGGTACCTTAGACACCGACTACTTTGGCCTACTTAGAATTTTGCCGAGACTAAGGGGTTCCAACCCTAGCTAGAAATCTTTTACATGCTAGACATCGTAGTAACATAGGACCCACGGTTTTACGTCACTTCCGAAGAATGGTATTCTGTAGAGGCTTTTATCTGCATTTTTTATTTTTGAAAACCTTACTGGGACCGGGAATCGAACTCGCGATCCTTAGGTCAGTAGTCAGGATGCTCACCACTGAGCTACCGACCCCGGCGTCATTTAATTTAAAAAGCTTTTTTATCTCAAAAATGTTTCTAGGTAAGTATACTAGTACACTCCCGGAGCGAATTTGTATTTCTCTAATACGTGCTATGTGAACCTCTAAAAAAACAGCTTTAAAAGAAGGAACGATGCGCTTCTACCAAACATTACGAAAAAATCCAGAACTGAAAGTGTCAGCAGTAACGAATATGGTTTTAAAAGGGATAGTAGAAGACAATAAAATAGTTATTTATGTATGTAGGCCGAAATTTTGTCTTTTTAATGGACGATGCCTGCAATTGCAGTCCGAGGCGATAGTCGAAGAAAGCAAGCAGGCAAGGCCATAAAAAGAAGTTTTCGTCAGAAATGTATATTAAATTTATTGGGGTGACGCAGCTGTGGACATGTTTGTTAAAAGTTTAGATGCAGACGTCCACAACCTGTATTCCAAGTGCTTGAAGCACGTTGTACTTTTTAGGGCTATGATTCCCACAGAAATTTAAAACTCCTGTTTCATGTCATATTTCCAATCGCCCTTTAGGAGAACAAGATATAAGTAAAGGGTTTGTTCCACTTCTAGCGCCGCACCTCCTTACCTCTACCACAGAGCTGTGAGGATAGTCTGTCTCTCTCTCTCTCTCTGATACGTGTCGAGGTATATATCTATCACTGTCTACAGGGCACCAACATGCAGAGGTTCCATAAGAAAGTACATGACACTGGATGGAGCCCCTAGATTTAAAAGTCACTAGATTTGGGGGCGTCTGCGGTGAATGCCCCTAAATTTGAGAATATTACTAAATCTGGTGAAAACATGAATACACTAGATTTAAACGGTAAATCTAAATTTAGTAGCCTCTGTATCTAATGAGTTAGTCAATAACAACACAACTGCAAGTTTTGCAGGCTCTGCTTACCGATGCGTCTAGGTAAGAACCTTCCTAAAAGTGTCTCAACTTCACGCTAGTTATAGTCAGAGTATATTAATTTCACATAATGCGGGGTAAACATCATCTAAGGATTAAGATTGAACTACATATGTGTGCATGCTTAGTAGTACACTATAACGGGAACTGATAAATAATTCCACAGCCCTAATTTTAGGTAAAACGCCCACCTGTATGTAGTAACATAACTCCTTAAAACTGCTTGAGGAACAATATTCCATGTAACTTCCTAGTAGAGCGATCTCTTTCCATGTTATACACAAAAGAGGGATTCAACTTGTTGTGAACCGCAAGCATGAACCCGAGGATGAAGTAGAGATGGATGCTGTACCACTCGGATAGATAGACATTTACCCAAAACGTTCACAACCAGCACCAATATCTACTATCCCAACTAACACCAACCAACAGTAATCTACACCAATAACTAGTACTACAACCAACAAACCAACCAACACCATCATCTACTATCACAACTACGCCACCACCAGTATAGACTTCAATCGACGCTAATTCAATAAAACACAGAATATATACATACAGCATTTTTTATTTTATTTATCTATCATTTACTTCAAAAGTCTTAATCATCTAACATATGTTCAAAAAGTATTTGAATTAGAAGAGGCTATACACAGTATGATGAATGACTGATCTACCAATCCCGTCCACCAACCGACCGACTGACTGACCTAGTATACAAATACACGCAGCTTCAAATTTTTTAATAGTTTAGTAGAGATTATACTATAGGCTAATTCAATAAAGCATAGAATACATATAACATTTTATTTTATTTATCTACTATAAATATCAAAGCCGTAAACAAGTATCCGTTGTTAACCACGATGTTGCCATCAAATTGGTGAATGGAATTTTTTTAACACGTTGGAATTTTATAATGACCCCAAGCTAGAGTCATATGCGTTCCAGGAATGATATACCTTTTATCGTCTTCTGGAGAAAGGGCAACCTGGCTTTTCATTTCCGTATATAACTGGTGGTTATACGTTCTAAATTGTCCCATAATTTTATATATAGTTTTATTATGTAACACAACCCCATCATAATTATCCATATCAAGCGCACTTTTAATTATTGTCTTCTATACTTCAACTATGTAGGCTTTAGCGCCCGTTCCACAGAATTTCTAAATAATCTTACCCCATTTTCATTTTTCATTCTACTTATTACAGTTTTTGTTTTAGGTATATCAAAAATGGTTTTTCTATATCTTCATTAAAATTCTCTGTAAATAGTTTTAGAATTAAGGAGGCAGTATCGGTGTAGGCTAAAAGAGCCCCTAAAATTATGATAAAAGTTATACATACAAAATGTGGACAGGTACAGAGCACAGAAACCTATGTAGATGGGTTTGTTCTAGACCACTTTAATTAAGTCGCTCCATTTGTCTAGCTAAAAAGTCTTTACTTACAATAGTCAAGTTTTTAAAATTCGGTTTGGAAATTAACGATTCTACTCCCAACCTTTTACCTATATTCTCCCAATGTGTAATAAGCCCTATATCTACTCTTTTATCTAAGTAGTAG
>CALNHX010010484.1:0-39829 GCA_940337035.1 Agriotes lineatus
CTAGGACGTCTGGGACGTCCGGGACGTTAGGGACATATGGCTCATCTGGGACGTCTGGGACGTTAAGGACATATGGGACATCTAGCACGTCTGGGACGTCAGAGACTTATCTAGGACGTCTGGACTTTAGGGACATATGGGACATCTGGGACGTTAGGAATATATGGGACATCTAAGACGTCTGTGACGTTAGAGACATATGGGACATCTAGGACATCTCGGACGTCTGGGACGTTAGGGACATTCGGGACAGCTGGGACGTCTGGGACGTTATGGACATATGGGACATTTAGGACGCCTGGGATATTAAGGACATCTGGGACGCCTGGGACATCTGGGACGCCTGGGACATTAAGGACATGTGGGACATATAGGACATCTGGGACGTCTGGGACGTTAGGGACATATAGGACATCTAGGACGCCTGGGACGTTTGGGACATATGGGACATCTAGGACGTCTGGACGTCAGGGACGTTATTGACATATGGGACAGCTGGGACGTCTGGGACGTTAGGCACATATGGCACATTTAGGACGGTTTGGACGTTAGGGACATATGGAAAATCTAGGACGCCTGGGACATTAGGGACACATGGGACATCTAGGGACGTCTGGGACGTCAGGGACGTTAAGGACATATGGGACATATGGGAGGTCTGGGACGCCTGGGACATTAGGGACATATGGGACATATAGGACATCTGGAACGTCTGGGACGTTATTGGCATATGGGACATCTGGGACGTCTGGGACGTTAAGGATATAAGGGACATCTAGCACGTCTGGGACGTTAGGGACATATGGGAGATCTGGGACGTCTGGGACGTTAGGGACATATAAGACATCTAGGACGTCTGGGACTTTAGGGACATATGGAACATCTGGGACGTTAGGGACATATGGGACATATGGGACGCCTGGGACGTTAGGGACATATGGTAAATCTGGGGCGTCTGGGACGTTAAGGACATATGGGATATCTAGGACGTCTGGGACGTCTGGGACGTTAAGGACATATGGGACATTTAGGACGCCTGGGACATTAGGGACATATTGGACATCTGGGACGTCTGGGACGTTAGTTACATATGGGACATCTGGGACGTCTGGGACGTTAAGGACATATGGGACATCTGACACGTCTGGATGCTAGGGACATATGGGACATCTGGGACGTCTGGGACGTTAAGGACATATGGGACATCTAGGGCGTCTGGGACGTCTGGGACGTTAAGGACATATGGGACATTTACTACGCCTGGTATATTAGGGACATATGGGACATCTGGGACGTCTGGACGTTAGGGACATATGGGACATCTGGGACGTCTGGGACGTTAAGGACAAATGGGACATCTAGGCATCTGGGACGTCTGGGACGTTAGGGACATATGGAGCATCTAGGACGCCTGGGACATTAGAAACATATGAAACATATGGGACATCTGGGGACGTCTGGGACGTTAAGGACATTTGGGACATCTAGGACGTCTGGGACGTCTGGGACGTTAAGGAGATATGAGACATTTAGGACGCCCTGGACATTAGGGACATATGGGACATATGGGATATCTGGGACGTCTGAGACGTTAAGGACATATGGGACATTTAGGACGCCCTGGACATTAGGGACATATGGGACATATGGGAGGTCTGGGACGCCTGGGACATTAGGGACATATGGGACATATAGGACATCTGGGCCGTCTGGGACGTTATTGACATATGGGACATCTGGGACGTCTGACACATTAAGGATATAAGGGACACCTACGACGTCTGGGACGTTAGGGACATATGGGAGATCTGGGACGTCTGGGACGTTAGGGGCATATAAGACATCTAGGGCGTCTGGGACGTTAGGGACATATGGAACATCTGGGACGTTAGGGACATATGGGACATCTGGGACGTCTGGGACGATAGGGAGATATAGGACATATGGGATATCTGGGACGTCTGGGACGTTAAGGATATATGGGACATCTAGGACGTCTGGGACGTTAGGGAAATATGGGACATCTGGGACGCCTGGGACATTAAGGACATATGGGACGTCTGGGACGTTAGAGACATATGGGACATCTGGGACGTCTGGGACGTTAAAGACATATGGGACATTTAGGACGTCTGGGACGTCTGGGACGTTAAGGACATATGGGACATTTAGGGCGCCTGGGGCATTAGGGACATATGGGACATATGGGACATCTGGGACGTCTGGGACGTTAAGGACATATGGGACATATGGGACGTCGGAGACGTTAGAAACATATGGGACAACTGGGACGTCTGGGACGTTAAGGACATATAGGACATCTAGGACGTCTGAGACGTCTGGAAAGTTAGGGACATATGGGACATCTAGGACGTCTGGGACGTTAGGGACATATGGGACATCTAGGACGTCTGAGACGTCTGGGACGTTAGGGACATATGGGACATCTAGGACGTCTGGGACATTAGGAACATATGGGACATTTAGGACGTCTGGGAGGTCTGGGACGTTAAGGACATATGGGACATCTGGGACGGCTGGGGCGTTAGGGACTTATGGGACATTTAGGACGTCTGGGACGTTAGGGACATATGGAATATCTAGGACGCCTGGGACATTAGGGACATATGGGACATATGGGACATCTGGGACGTCTGGGACATTAGGGACATATGAAACATCTTGGACGTCTGGGACGTTAAGGACATATGGGACATCTAGGACGTCTGGGACGTCCGGGACGTTAAGGGCATATGGGACATTTAGGACGCCTGGCACATTAGGGACATATGGGACATATGGGACATTTAATACAACTGGGACATTAGGGATATATAAGACCTTTGGGACATCTGGGACGTCTGGGACGTTAGGGACGTATGGGTCATCTGGGACGTCTGGGACGTTAAGGACATATGGGACAATCTAGGACGTCTGGGACGTTAGGGACATATGGGACATCTGGGACGTCTGGGACTTTAGGGACATATTGGACATCTAGAACGTTAGGAACATATAGGACATCTAGGACGTCTGTGACGTTAGAGACATACGGGACATCTGGGACATCTCGGACGTCTGGGACGTTAGGGACATACGGGACAGCTGAGACGTCTGTAACGTTATGGACATATGGGACATTTAGGACGCCTGGGATATTAGGGACATATGGGACATATGCGACATCTGGGACGCCTGGGACATTAGGGACATGTGGCACATTTAGAACGGTTTGGACGTTAGGAACATATGGAACATCTAGGACGCCTGGGACATTAGGGACACATGGGACATATGGGACATTTGGGACGTCTCGGACGTTAAGGGACATATGGGACATCTAGGACGTCTGGGACGTCTGGGACGTTAGGGACATATAGGACATCTAGGACGTCTGGGACGTTAGGGACATATGGAACATCTGGGACGTTAGGGACATATGGGACATCTGGGACGTCTGGGACGTTTATTGAGATATAGGACATATGGGATATCTGGGACGTCTGGGACGTTAAGCATATATGGGACATCTAGGACGTCTGGGACGTTAGGGACATATGGGACATTTGGGACGCCTGGGACGTTAAGGAGATATGTCACATCTAGGACGTCTGGGAAGTCTGAAACTTTAAGTACATATGGGACATTTAAAACGTCTGGGACATTAGGGACATATGGGACATATGGGACATCTCGGACGCCTGGAACATTAGGGACATATGAGACATATGGGACATCTGGGACGTCTGGGACGTTAAGGGACATATGGGACATCTGGGACGTCTGAGACGTTAGGGACATATGGGACATCTGGGACGTCTGGGACGTCTGAAAACTTTAAGTACATATGGGACATTTAAAACGTCTGGGACATTAGGGACATATGGGACATATGGGACATCGGGGACGCCTGGAACATTAGGGACATATGAGACATATGGGACATCTAGGACGTCTGGGACGTTAAGGACATATGGGATATCTGGGACGTCTGGGACGTTAAGCATATATGGGACATCTAGGACGTCTGGGACGTTAGGGACATATGGGACATTTGGGACGCCTGGGACGTTAAGGAGATATGTCACATCTAGGACGTCTGGGAAGTCTGAAACTTTAAGTACATATGGGACATTTAAAACGTCTGGGACATTAGGGACATATGGGACATATGGGACATCTCGGACGCCTGGAACATTAGGGACATATGAGACATATGGGACATCTGGGATGGCTGGGACGTTAAGGACATATGGGACATCTGGGACGTCTGAGACGTTAAGGACATATGGGACATTTAGGGCGCCTGGGACATTAGGGCCTTTTGGGACATATGGGACATCTGGGACGCCTGGAACATTAGGGACATATGAGACATATGGGACATCTGGGACGTCTGGGACGTTAAGGACATATGGGACATCTAGGACGTCTGGGACGTCTGAAACTTTAAGTACATATGGGACATTTAAAACGTCTGGGACATTAGGGACATATGGGACATATGGGACATCTGGGACGCCTGGAACATTAGGGACATATGAGACATATGGGACACCTGGGACGTCTGGGACGTTAAGGACATATGGGACATCTGGGACGTCTGAGACGTTAGGGACATATGGGACATCTGGGACGTCTGGGACGTTAGGGACATATAGGACATCTAGGCCGTCTGAGACGTCTGGGACGTTAGGGGCATATGGGACATCTAGCACGTCTGGGACATTAGGGACATATGGGACATTTAGGACGTCTGGGACGTCTGGGACGTTAAGGACATATGGGACGTCTGGGACGTTAGGGACATATGGGACATTTAGGACGTCTGAGACGTCTAGGACGTTAGGGACATATAGGACATCTAGGACGTCTAAGACGTCTGGGACGTTAGGGACATATGGGACATTTAGGACGTCTGGGACGTCTGGGACGTTAAGGACATATGGGACGTCTGGGACGTTAGGGACATATGGAATTTCTAGGACGCCTGGGGACATTAGGGACATATGGGACATATGGGACATCTGGGACGTCTGGGACGTTAGGGACATATGGGACATCTGGGACGTCTGGGACGTTAAAGACATATGGGACATCTAGGACGTCTGGGACGTCCGGGACGTTAGGGACATATGGCTCATCTGGGACGTCTGGGACGTTAAGGACATATGGGCATCTAGCACGTCTGGGACGTCAGAGACTTATCTAGGACGTCTGGGACTTTAGGGACATATGGGACATCTGGGACGTTAGGAATATATGGGAGATCTGGGACGTCTGGGACGTTAGGGGACATATAGGACATCTAGGACGTCTGGGACGTTAGGGGACATATGGAACATCTCAGACGTTAGGGACATATGGGACATCTGGGACGTCTGGGACGTTATTGAGATATAGGACATATGGGATATCTGGGACGTCTGGGACGTTAAGCATATATGGGACATCTAGGACGTCTGGGACGTTAGGGACATATGGGACATTTGGGACGCCTGGGACGTTAAGGAGATATGTCACATCTAGGACGTCTGGGAAGTCTGAAACTTTAAGTACATATGGGACATTTAAAACGTCTGGGACATTAGGGACATATGAGACATATGGGACATCTGGGACGTCTGGGACGTTAAGGACATATGGAACATCTGGGACGTCTGAGACGTTAGGGACATATGGACATCTGGGACGTCTGGGACGTCTGAAACTTTAAGTACATATGGGACATTTAAAACGTCTGGGACATTAGGGACATATGGGACATATGGGACATCGGGGACGCCTGGAACATTAGGGACATATGAGACATATGGGACATCTAGGACGTCTGGGACGTTAAGGACATATGGGACATCTGGGACGTCTGAGACGTTAGGGACATATGAGACATATGGGACATCTGGGATGGCTGGGACGTTAAGGACATATGGGACATCTGGGACGTCTGAGACGTTAAGGACATATGGGACATTTAGGGCGCCTGGGACATTAGGGCCTTTTGGGACATATGGGACATCTGGGACGGCCTGGAACATTAGGGACATATGAGACATATGGGACATCTGGGACGTCTGGGACGTTAAGGACATATGGGACATCTAGGACGTCTGGGACGTCTGAAACTTTAAGTACATATGGGACATTTAAAACGTCTGGGACATTAGGGACATATGGGACATATGGGACATCTGGGACGCCTGGAACATTAGGGACATATGAGACATATGGGACACCTGGGACGTCTGGGACGTTAAGGACATATGGGACATCTGGGACGTCTGAGACGTTAGGGACATATGGGGACATCTGGGACGTCTGGGACGTTAGGGACATATAGGACATCTAGGACGTCCTGAGACGTCTGGGACGTTAGGGACATATGGGACATCTAGCACGTCTGGGACATTAGGGACATATGGGACATTTAGGACGTCTGGGACGTCTGGGACGTTAAGGACATATGGGACGTCTGGGACGTTAGGGACATATGGGGACATTTAGGACGTCTGAGACGTCTAGGAACGTTAGGGACATATAGGACATCTAGGACGTCTAAGACGTCTGGTACGTTAGGGACATATGGGACATTTAGGACGTCTGGGACGTCTGGGACGTTAAGGACATATGGACGTCTGGGACGTTAGGGGACATATGGAATTTCTAGGACGCCTGGGACATTAGGGACATATGGGACATATGGGACATCTGGGACGTCTGGGACGTTAGGGACATATGGGACATCTGGGACGTCTGGGACGTAAGGACATATGGGACATCTTAGGACGTCTGGGACGTCCGGGACGTTAGGGACATATGGCTCATCTGGGACGTCTGGGGACGTTAAGGACATATGGGACATCTAGCACGTCTGGGACGTCAGAGACTTATCTAGGACGTCTGGGACTTTAGGGACATATGGGACATCTGGGACGTTAGGAATATATGGGACATCTAAGACGTCTGTGACGTTAGAGACATATGGGACATCTAGGACATCTCGGACGTCTGGGACGTTAGGGACATTCGGGACAGCTGGGACGTCTGGGACGTTATGGACATATGGGACATTTAGGACGCCTGGGATATTAAGGACATCTGGGACGCCTGGGACATCTGGGACGCCTGGGACATTAAGGACATGTGGGACATATAGGACATCTGGGACGTCTGGGACGTTAGGGACATATAGGACATCTAGGACGCCTGGGACGTTTGGGACATATGGGACATCTAGGACCGTTCTGGGACGTCAGGGACGTTATTGACATATGGGACAGCTGGGACGTCTGGGACGTTAGGCACATATGGCACATTTAGGACGGTTTGGACGTTAGGGACATATGGAAAATCTAGGACGCCTGGGACATTAGGGACACATGGGACATCTAGGACGTCTGGGACGTCAGGGACGTTAAGGACATATGGGACATATGGGAGGTCTGGGACGCCTGGGACATTAGGGACATATGGGACATATAGGACATCTGGAACGTCTGGGACGTTATTGGCATATGGGACATCTGGGACGTCTGGGACGTTAAGGATATAAGGGACATCTAGCACGTCTGGGACGTTAGGGACATATGGGAGATCTGGGACGTCTGGGACGTTAGGGACATATAAGACATCTAGAACGTCTGGGACTTTAGGGACATATGGAACATCTGGGACGTTAGGGACATATGGGACATATGGGACGCCTGGGACGTTAGGGACATATGGTAAATCTGGGGCGTCTGGGACGTTAAGGACATATGGGATATCTAGGACGTCTGGGACGTCTGGGACGTTAAGGACATATGGGACATTTAGGACGCCTGGGACATTAGGGACATATGGGACATCTGGGACGTCTGGGACGTTAGTTACATATGGGACATCTGGGACGTCTGGGACGTTAAGGACATATGGGACATCTGACACGTCTGGGATGCTAGGGACATATGGGACATCTGGGACGTCTGGGACGTTAAGGAGATATGGGACATCTAGGGCGTCTGGGACGTCTGGGACGTTAAGGACATATGGGACATTTACTACGCCTGGTATATTAGGGACATATGGGACATCTGGGACGTCTGGGACGTTAGGGACATATGGGACATCTGGGACGTCTGGGACGTTAAGGACAAATGGGACATCTAGGCATCTGGGACGTCTGGGACGTTAGGGACATATGGAGCATCTAGGACGCCTGGGACATTAGAAACATATGAAACATATGGGACATCTGGGACGTCTGGGACGTTAAGGTCATTTGGGACATCTAGGACGTCTGGGACGTCTGGGACGTTAAGGAGATATGAGACATTTAGGACGCCCTGGACATTAGGGACATATGGGACATATGGGATATCTGGGACGTCTGAGACGTTAAGGACATATGGGACATTTAGGACGCCCTGGACATTAGGGACATATGGGACATATGGGAGGTCTGGGACGCCTGGGACATTAGGGACATATGGGACATATAGGACATCTGGGCCGTCTGGGACGTTATTGACATATGGGACATCTGGGACGTCTGAGACATTAAGGATATAAGGGACACCTACGACGTCTGGGACGTTAGGGACATATGGGAGATCTGGGACGTCTGGGACGTTAGGGGCATATAAGACATCTAGGGCGTCTGGGACGTTAGGGACATATGGAACATCTGGGACGTTAGGGACATATGTGACATCTGGGACGTCTGGGACGATAGGGAGATATAGGACATATGGGATATCTGGGACGTCTGGGACGTTAAGGATATATGGGACATCTAGGACGTCTGGGACGTTAGGGAAATATGGGACATCTGGGACGCCTGAAACATTAAGGACATATGGGACGTCTGGGACGTTAGAGACATATGGGACATCTGGGACGTCTGGGACGTTAAAGACATATGGGACATTTAGGACGTCTGGGACGTCTGGGACGTTAAGGACATATGAGACATTTAGGGCGCCTGGGGCATTAGGGACATATGGGACATATGGGACATCTGGGACGTCTGGGACGTTAAGGACATATGGGACATATGGGACGTCGGAGACGTTAGAAACATATGGGACAACTGGGACGTCTGGGACGTTAAGGACATATAGGACATCTAGGACGTCTGAGACGTCTGGAAAGTTAGGGACATATGGGACATCTAGGACGTCTGGGACGTTAGGGACATATGGGACATCTAGGACGTCTGAGACGTCTGGGACGTTAGGGACATATGGGACATCTAGGACGTCTGGGACATTAGGAACATATGGGACATTTAGGACGTCTGGGAGGTCTGGGACGTTAAGGACATATGGGACATCTGGGACGGCTGGGGCGTTAGGGACTTATGGGACATTTAGGACGTCTGGGACGTTAGGGACATATGGAATATCTAGGACGCCTGGGACATTAGGGACATATGGGACATATGGGACATCTGGGACGTCTGGGACATTAGGGACATATGAAACATCTTGGACGTCTGGGACGTTAAGGACATATGGGACATCTAGGACGTCTGGGACGTCCGGGACGTTAAGGGCATATGGGACATTTAGGACGCCTGGCACATTAGGGACATATGGGACATATGGGACATTTAATACAACTGGGACATTAGGGATATATAAGACCTTTGGGACATCTGGGACGTCTGGGACGTTAGGGACGTATGGGTCATCTGGGACGTCTGGGACGTTAAGGACATATGGGACATCTAGGACGTCTGGGACGTTAGGGACATATGGGACATCTGGGACGTCTGGGACTTTAGGGACATATTGGACATCTAGAACGTTAGGAACATATAGGACATCTAGGACGTCTGTGACGTTAGAGACATACGGGACATCTGGGACATCTCGGACGTCTGGGACGTTAGGGACATACGGGACAGCTGAGACGTCTGTAACGTTATGGACATATGGGACATTTAGGACGGCTGGGATATTAGGGACATATGGGACATATGCGACATCTGGGACGCCTGGGACATTAGGGACATGTGGCACATTTAGAACGGTTTGGACGTTAGGAACATATGGAACATCTAGGACGCCTGGGACATTAGGGACACATGGGACATATGGGACATTTGGGACGTCTCGGACGTTAAGGACATATGGGACATCTAGGACGTCTGGGACGTCTGGGACGTTAAGGACATATGGGACATTTAGGACGCCTGGGACATTAGGGACATTTGGGACATATGGGAGATCTGGGACGCCTGGGACATTAGGGACAGATGGGACATATAGGACATCTGGGACGTCTGGGACGTTAGGGACATATGGGACATCTGGGACGTCTGGGACGTTAAGGATATAAAGGACATCTAGAACGTCTGAGACGTTAATGACATATGGGAGATCTGGGACGTCTGGGACGTTAGGGACATATAGGACATCTAGGACGTCTGGGACGTTAGGGACATATGGAACATCTGGGACGTTAGGGACATATGGGACATCTGGGACGTCTGGGACGTTATTGAGATATAGGACATATGGGATATCTGGGACGTCTGGGACGTTAAGCATATATGGGACATCTAGGACGTCTGGGACGTTAGGGACATATGGGACATTTGGGACGCCTGGGACATTAAGGACATATGGGACATACTGGACATATGGGACGTCTGGGACGTTAGAGACATATGGGACATCTGGGACGTCTGGGACGTTAAGGAGATATGTCACATCTAGGACGCCTGGGAAGTCTGAAACTTTAAGTACATATGGGACATTTAAAACGTCTGGGACATTAGGGACATATGGGACATATGGGACATCTGGGACGCCTGGAACATTAGGGACATATGAGACATATGGGACATCTGGGACGTCTGGGACGTTAAGGACATATGGGACATCTGGGACGTCTGAGACGTTAGGGACATATGGGACATCTGGGACGTCTGGGACGTCTGAAACTTTAAGTACATATGGGACATTTAAAACGTCTGGGACATTAGGGACATATGGGACATATGGGACATCGGGGACGCCTGGAACAGTAGGGACATATGAGACATATGGGACATCTGGGACGTCTGGGACGTTAAGGACATATGGGACATCTGGGACGTCTGAGACGTTAGGGACATATGAGACATATGGGACATCTGGGACGTCTGGGACGTTAAGGACATATGGGACATCTGGGACGTCTGAGACGTTAAGGACATATGGGACATTTAGGGCGCCTGGGACATTAGGGACATATGGGATATATGGGACATCTGGGACGCTTGGAACATTAGGGACATATGAGACATATGGGACATCTGGGACGTCTGGGACGTTAAGGACATATGGGACATCTAGGACGTCTGGGACGTCTGAAACTTTAAGTACATATGGGACATTTAAAACGTCTGGAACATTAGGGACATATGGGACATATGGGACATCTGGGACGCCTGGAACATTAGGCACATATGAGACATATGGGACACCTGGGACGTCTGAGACGTTAGGGACATATGGGACATCTTGGACGTCTGGGACGTTAGGGACATATAGGACATCTAGGACGTCTGAGACGTCTGGGACGTTAGGGACATATGGGACATCTAGCACGTCTGGGACATTAGGGACATATGGGACATTTAGGACGTCTGGGACGTCTGGGACGTTAAGGACATATGGGACGTCTGGGACGTTAGGGACATATAGGACATCTAGGACGTCTAAGACGTCTGGGACGTTAGGGACATATGGGACATTTAGGACGTCTGGGACGTCTGGAACGTTAAGGACATATGGGACGTCTGGGACGTTAGCGACATATGGAATTTCTAGGACGCCTGGGACATTAGGGACATATGGGACATATGGGACATCTGGGAAGTCTGGGACGTTAGGGACATATGGGACATCTGGGACGTCTGGGACGTTAAGGACATATGGGACATCTAGGACGTCTGGGACGTCCGGGACGTTAAAGACATATGGGACATTTAGGACGCCTGACACATTAGGGACATATGAGACATATGGGGCATCTAATACGCCTGGGACATTAAGGATATATAAGACCTTTGGGACATCTGGGACGTCTGGGACGTTAGGGACATATGGCTCATCTGGGACGTCTGGGACGTTAACGACATATGGGACATCTAGCACGTCTGGGACGTCAGAGACTTATCTAGGACGTCTGGGACTTTAGGGACATATGGGACATCTGGGACGTTAGGAATATATGGGACATCTAAGACGTCTGTGACGTTAGAGACATATGGGACATCTAGGACATCTCGGACGTCTGGGACGTTAGGGACATACGGGACAGCTGGGACGTCTGGGACGTTATGGACATATGGGACATTTAGGACGCCTGGGATATTAAGGACATCTGGGACGCCTGGGACATCTGGGACGCCTGGGACATTAAGGACATGTGGGACATATAGGACATCTGGGACGTCTGGGACGTTAGGGACATATAGGACATCTAGGACGCCTGGGACGTTAGGGACATATGGGACATCTAGGACGTCTGGGACGTCAGGGACGTTATTGACATACGGGTCAGCTGGGACGTCTGGGACGTTAGGCACATATGGCACATTTAGGACGGTTTGGACGTTAGGGACATATGGAAAATCTAGGACGCCTGGGACATTAGGGACACATGGGACATCTAGGACGTCTGGGACGTCAGGGACGTTAAGGACATATGGGACATTTAGGACGCCTGGGACATTAGAGACATATGGGACATATGGGACATCTGGGACGCCTGGGACATTAGCTACACATGGGACATCTGGGACGTCTGGGACGTTAAGGACATATGGGACATCTGGGACGTCAGGCATGCTAGGGACATATGGGACATCTGGGACGTCTGGGACGATAAGGACATATGGGACATCTAGGACGTCTGGGACGTCTGGGACGTTAGGGACATATGGAAAATCTAGGACGCCTGGGACATTAGGGACACATGGGACATCTAGGACGTCTGGGACGTCAGGGACGTTAAGGACATATGGGACATTTAGGACGCCTGGGACATTAGAGACATATGGGACATATGGGACATCTGGGACGTCTGGGACGTTAGTTACACATGGGACATCTGGGACGTCTGGGACGTTAAGGACATATGGGACATCTGGGACGTCAGGGATGCTAGGGACATATGGGACATCTGGGACGTCTGGGACGATAAGGACATATGGGACATCTAGGACGTCTGGGACGTCTGGGACGTTAAGGACATATGGGACATCTAGGGCGTCTGGGACGTCTGGGACGTTAAAGACATATGGGACATCTAGGACATCTGGGACGTCTGGGACGTTAGGGACATATGGAACATCTAGGACGCCTGGGACATTAGAAACATATGAAACGTATGGGACATCTGGGACGTCTGGGACGTTAACGACATTTGGGACATCTAGGACGTCTGGGACGTTAGGGACGTTAAGGAGATATGGGACATTTAGGACGCCCTGGACATTAGGGACATATGGGACATATGGGACAACTGGGACGTCTGGGACGTTAAGGCCACATGGGACATCTAAAACGTCTGGGACGTCTGGGACGTTAAGGACATATGGGACATATGGGACATATGGGACGTCTGGGACGTTAGAGACATATGGGACGTTTGGGACGTCTGGGACGTTAAGGACATATGGGACATTTAGGGCGCCTGGGACATTAGGGACATGTGGGACATATGGGACATTTGGGACGTCTGGGACGTTAAGGACATATGGGACATCTAGGACGTCTGGGACGTCTGAAACGTTAAGGACATATGAGACATTTAAAACGTCTGGGACATTAGGGACATATGGGATATGTGAGACACCTGGGACGCCTGGGACATTATGGACATATGAGACATATGGGACATCTGGGACGTCTGGGACGTTAAGGACATATGGGACATCAGGGACGTCTGAGACGTTAGAAACATATGGGACATCTGGTACGCCTAGGACGTTAGGGACATATAGGACATCTAGGACGTCTGAGACATCTGGGACGTTAGGGACATATGGGACATCTAGGACGTCTGGGACGTTAGGAACATATGGGACATCTAAAACGTCTGAGACGTCTGGGACGTTAAGGACATATGGGACAACTAGGACGTCTGGGACATTAGGGACATATGGGACATTTAGGAAGTCTGGGACGTCTGGGACGTTAGGGACATATGGAACATCTAGGACGCCTGGGACATTAGAAACATATGAAACGTATGGGACATCTGGGACGTCTGGGACGTTAACGACATTTGGGACATCTAGGACGTCTGGGACGTTAGGGACGTTAAGGAGATATGGGACATTTAGGACGCCCTGGACATTAGGGACATATGGGACATATGGGACAACTGGGACGTCTGGGAAGTTAAGGCCACATGGGACATCTAAAACGTCTGGGACGTCTGGGACGTTAAGGACATATGGGACATATGGGACATATGGGACGTCTGGGACGTTAGAGACATATGGGACGTTTGGGACGTCTGGGACGTTAAGGACATATGGGACATTTAGGAGGCCTGGGACATTAGGGACATATGGGACATATGGGACATTTGGGACGTCTGGGACGTTAAGGACATATGGGACATCTAGGACGTCTGGGACGTCTGAAACGTTAAGGACATATGAGACATTTAAAACGTCTGGGACATTAGGGACATATGGGATATGTGAGACATCTGGGATGCCTGGGACATTAGGGACATATGAGACATATGGGACATCTGGGACGTCTGGGACGTTAAGGACATATGGGACATCAGGGACGTCTGAGACGTTAGAAACATATGGGACATCTGGTACGCCTAGGACGTTAGGGACATATAAGACATCTAGGACGTCTGAGACGTCTGGGACGTTAGGGACATATGGGACATCTAGGACGTCTGGGACGTTAGGAACATATGGGACATCTAGAACGTCTGAGACGTCTGGGACGTTAAGGACATATGGGACAACTAGGACGTCTGGGACATTAGGGACATATGGGACATTTAGGAAGTCTGGGACGTCTGGGACGTTAAGGACATATGGGACATCTGGGACGTCTGGGACGTTAGGGACATATGGGACATTTAGGACGTCTGGGACGTTAGGGACATATGGAATATCTAGGACGCCTGGGACATTAGGGACATATGGGACATATTGGACATTTGGGACGTCTGGGACGTTCGGGACATATGAAACATCTGGGACGTCTGGGACGTTAAGGACATATGGGACATCTAGGACGTCTGGGACGTCCGGGACGTTAAGGACATATGGGACATTTAGGACGCCTGGCACATTGTGGACATATGGGACATATGGGACATTTAATACGCCTGGGACATTAGGGATATATAAGACCTTTGGGACATCTGCGACGTCTGGGACGTTAGGGACGTATGGGTTATCTGGGACGTCTGGGACGTTAAGGACATATGGGACATCTAGGACGTCTGGGACGTTAGGGACATATGGGACATCTGGGACGTCTGGGACTTTAGGGACATATTGGACACCTGGGACGTTAGGAACATATACGACATCTAGGACGTCTGTGACGCTAGAGACATATGGGACATCTAGGACATCTCGGACGTCTGGGACGTTAGGGACATACGGGACAGCTGAGACGTTTGGGACGTTATGGACATATGGGACATTTAGGACGCCTGGGATATTAGGGACACATGGGACATATGCGACATCTGGGACGCCTGGGACATTAGGGACATATGGCATATTTAGGACGGTTTGGACGTTAGGAACATATGGAACATCTAGGACGCCTGGGACATATGGGACATTTGGGACGTCTGGGACGTTAAGGACATATGGGACATCTAGGACGTCTGGGACGTCTGGGACGTAAGGACATATGGCACATTTAGGACGCCTGGGACATTAGGGACATTTGGGACATATGGGAGATCTGGGACGCCTGGGACATTAGGGACAGATGGGACATATAGGACATCTGGTACGTCTGGGACGTTAGGGACATATGGGACATCTGGGACGTCTGGGACGTTAAGGATATAAGGGACATCTAGGACGTCTGGGACGTTAGGGACATATGGGAGATCTGGGACGACTGGGACGTTAGGGATATATGGGACACCTAGGACGTCTGGGACGTTAGGGACATATGGGACATTTGGGACGTCTGGGACGTTATTGAGATATAGGACATATGGGATATCTGGGACGTCTGGGACGTTAAGGATATATGGGACATCTAGGACGCCTGGGACGTTAGGGACATATGGGACATTTGGGACGCCTGGGACATTAAGGACATATGGGACATAATGGACATATGGGACGTCTGGGACGTTAGTGACATATGGGACATCTGGGACGTCTGGGACGTTAAGGACATATGTCACATCTAGGACGTCTGGGACGTCTGGGACGTTAAGGACATATGGGACATATGGGACATCTGGGACGTCTGGGACGTTAAGAACATATGGGACATCTAGGACGTCTGGGACGTCTGAAACTTTAAGTACATATGGGACGTTTAAAACGTCTGGGACATTAGGGACATATGGGACATATGGGACATCTGGGACGCCTGGAACATTAGGGACATATGAGACATATGGGACATCTGGGACGTCTGGGACGTAAAGGACATATGGGACATCTGGGACGTCTGAGACGTTAGGGACATATGGGACATCTGGGACGTTTGGGACGTTAGGGACATATAGGACATCTAGGACGTCTGAGATGTCTGGGACGTTAGGGACATATAGGACATCTAGGACGTCTGGGACATTAGGGACATATGGGACATTTAGGACGTCTGGGACGTCTGGGACGTTAAGAACATATGGCACGTCTGGGACGTTAGGAACATATGGGACATTTAGGACGTCTGAGACGTCTGGGACGTTAGGGACATATAGGACATCTAGGACGTCTGAGACGTCTGGGACGTTAGGGACATATGGGACATATGGATCATCTGAGACGTCTGGGACGTTAGGGACATATAGGACATTTTGACGCCTGAGGCATTAACGACATATGGGACATCTGGGACTCCTGGGACATTAGGGACACATGGGACATATGGGACATCTGGACGTCGTGGACGTTAAAGACATATGCGACATCTAGGACGTCTGGGACGTTAAGCACATATGGGACATTTAGGACGCCTGGAACATTAGGGACATATGAGACATATGGGACATCTGGAACGCCTGGGACATGAGGGACATATGGGACACATGGGACATCTGGGTCGTCTGGAACGTTAGGGACATATGGGACGTCTGAGACGTCTGGGACGTTAAGGACATATGGGACATTTAGGACGTCTGGGACGTCTGGGACGTTAGGGACATATGGGACATCTAGAACGCCTGGGACATTAGGGACATATGGGACATCTGGGACGTCTGGGACGTTAGGGACATATGGGACATCTAGCACGTCTGGGACGTCTGGGACATTTAGGACGCCTGGGACATTAGGGACATATGGGACATATGAGACATCTAGGACGCCTGGGACATTAAGGACATATGGGACATATGGGACATCTGTGACGTCTGAGACGTTAGGGACATATGGGACATTTAGGACACCTGAGGCATTAAGGACTTATGGGACATATGGGACATCTGGGACGCCTGGGACATTAGGGACACATGGGACATATGGGACATCTGGGACGTCTGGGACGTTAAGGACATATGGGACATTTAGGATGTCTGGGACGTTAGGGACATATGGAACATCTAGGACACCTGGGACATTAGGGACATATGGGACATATGGAACATCTGAGACGTCTGGGACATTAGGGACATATGGGACATATGGGACATCAGGGACGTCTGGGACGTTAGGGACATATGGGACGTCTGCGACGTCTGGGACGTTAAGGACATATGGGACATCTAGGACGTCTGGGACGTCTGGGACGTTAGGGACGTATGGGACATCTAGGACGGCTGGGACGTCTGGGACGTTAATGTCATATGGGACATTTAGGACGCCTGGGACATTAGGGACATATGGGACATCTGGGACTTCTGGGACGTTAGGGACATATGGGAAATCTAGGACGTCTGGGACGTCTGGGACATTTAAGACGCCTGGGACATTAGGGACATATGGGACATATGGGACATCTAGGACGCCTGGGACATTACGGACATATGGGACATATGGGACATCTGTGACGTCTGGGACGTTAGGGACATATGGGACATTTAGGACGCCTGAGGCATTAAGGACTTATGGGACATATGGGACATCTGGGACGCCTGGGACATTAGGGACACATGGGACATATGGGACATCTGGGACGTCTGGGACGTTAAAGACATATGGGACATCTAGGACGTCTGGGACGTCTGGGACGTTCAGGACATATGGGACATTTAGGACGCCTGGAACATTAGGGACATATGGAACATATGGGACATCTGGGACGCCTGGGACATTAGGGTCATATGGGACATATGGGACATCTGGGACGTCTGGGACGTTAGGAACATATGGGACATCTGGGACGTCTGGGACGTTAATGACATATGGGACATCTAGGACATCTGGGACGTCTGGGAGGTTGGGGACATACGGGACGTTGGGGACATACGGGACAGCTAAAACGTCTGGGACGTTAGGGACATATGAGACATTTAATACGTCTGGGACGTTAGAGACATATGGAACATCTAAAACGTCTGGGACGTTAAGGACATATGGGACATCTAGGACGTCTGGGAAGTCTGGGACGTTAAGGACATATGGGACATTTAGGACGCCTGGGACATTAGGGACATATCGGATATATGGGACATCTGGGACGTCTGGGACGTCTGTGACGTTAGGGACATATAGGACATCTAGGACGTCTGGGACGTTAGGGACATGTGGGACATCTAGAACGTCTGGGACGTCTAGGACGTTAGGGACATACGGGACACCTGGGACGTCTGGGACGTTAAGGACATATGGGACATCTAGAACGTCTGGGACGTTAGGGAAATATGGGACATATGGGACATTTTGGACGCCTGGGACGTTAGGGACATATGGGACATTTAAAACGTCTGGGACGTTAAGGACATATGGGACATCTAGCACGTCTGGGAAGTCTGGGACGTTAAGGACATATGGGACATTTAGGACGCCTGGGACATTAGGGACATATTGGACATATGGGACATCTGGGACAACTGGGACGTCTGGGACGTTAGGGACATATAGGACATCTAGGACGTCTGGGACGTTAGGGACATGTGGAACATCTAGAACGTCTGGGACGTCTAGGACGTTAGGGACATACGGGACAGCTGGGACGTCTGGGACGTTAAGGACATATGGGACATCTAGAACGTCTGGGACGTTAGGGAAATATGGGACATCTGGGACGTCTAGGACGTTAAGGACATATGGGACATCTGAGACGTTTGGGACGTTACGGACATATAGGGCATCTAGGACGTCTGGGACGTTAGGGACATATGGGACATCTAGAACGTCTGGGACGTCTGGGATGTTAGGGGCATACGGGACAGCTGGGACGTCTGAAACGTTAAGGACATATGGGACATTTAGGACGTCTGGAACGTTAGGGACATATGGAACATCTAGGACGCCTGGGACATTGTGAACATATGGGACATATGGGACATCTGGGACGTCTGGGACGTTAGGGACATATGGGACATCTGGGACGTCTGGAACGTTAGGGACATATGGGACATTTAGGACGTCGGGGACGTTAGGGACATATGGAACATCTAGGACGCCTGGGACATTAGGGATATATGGGACATTTAGGACGTCTGGGACGTTAGGGACATATGAAGCATCTAGGACGTCTGGGACGTCTGGGACGTCTGGGACGTCTGGGACGTTAGGGACATTCGGGACAGTTGGGACGTCTGGAACGTTAGGGACATATGGAACATTTAGGACGTCGGGGACGTTAGGGACATATACGACATCTAGGACGTCTGATACGTCTGAGACGTCTGAGACATTAGGGACATACGGGACAGCTGGGACGTCTGGGATGTTAGGGACATATGGGACATTTAGGATGTCTGGGACGTTAGGGACATTTGGAACATCTAGGACGCCTGGGACATTAGGGACATATGGGACATATGGGACATCTGGGACGTCTAGGACGTTAGGGACATATGGGACATGTGGGACGTCTGGGACGTTAAGGACATATGGGACATCTAGGACGTCTTGGACGTCTGGGACGTTAAGGACATATGGGACATCTGGGACGTCTGGGACGTTAGCGACATATACGACATCTAGGACGTCTGATACGTCTGAGACGTCTGAGACATTAGGGACATACGGGACAGCTGGGACGTCTGGGATGTTAGGGACATATGGGACATTTAGGATGTCTGGGACGTTAGGGACATTTGGAACATCTAGGACGCATGGGACATTAGGGACATATGGGACATATGGATCATCTGAGACGTCTGGGACGTTAGGGACATATAGGACATTTTGGACGCCTGAGGCATTAACGACATATGGGACATCTGGGACTCCTGGGACATTATGGACACATGGGACATATGGGACATGTGGGACGTCGTGGACGTTAAAGACATATGCGACAACTAGGACGTCTGGGACGTCTGGGACGTTAAGCACATATGGGACATTTAGGACGCCTGGAACATTAGGGACATATGAGACATATGGGACATCTGGAACGCCTGGGACATTAGGGACATATGGGACACATGGGACATCTAGGACGTCTGGGACGTTAGGGACATATGGGACGTCTGAGACGTCTGGGACGTTAAGTACATATGGGACATTTAGGACGTCTGGGACGTCTGGGACGTTAGGGACATATGGGACATCTAGGACGCCTGGGACATTAGGGACATATGGGACATCTGGGACGTCTGGGACGTTAGGGACATATGGGACATCTAGCACGTCTGGGACGTCTGGGACATTTAGGACGCCTCGGACATTAGGGACATATGGGACATATGAGACATCTAGGACGCCTGGGACATTAAGGACATATGGGACATATGGGACATCTGTGACGTCTGAGACGTTAGGGACATATGGGACATTTAGGACACCTGAGGCATTAAGGACTTATGGGACATATGGGACATCTGGGACGCCTGGGACATTAGGGACACATGGGACATATGGGACATCTGGGACGTCTGGGACGTTAAAGACATATGGGACATCTAGGACGTCTGGGAAGTCTGGGACGTTAAGGACATATGGGACATTTAGGACGCCTGGGACATTAGGGACATATCGGACATATGGGACATCTGGGACGTCTGGGACGTCTGGGACGTTAGGGACATATAGGACATCTAGGACGTCTGGGACGTTAGGGACATGTGGGACATCTAGAACGTCTGGGACGTCTAGGACGTTAGGGACATACGGGACAGCTGGGACGTCTGGGACGTTAAGGACATATGGGACATCTAGAACGTCTGGGACGTTAGGGAAATATGGGACATATGGGACATTTGGGACGCCTGGGACGTTAGGGACATATGGGACATCTAAAACGTCTGGGACGTTAAGGACATATGGGACATCTAGGACGTCTGGGAAGTCTGGGACGTTAAGGACGTATGGGACATTTAGGACGCCTGGGACATTAGGGACATATCGGACATATGGGACATCTGGGACAACTGGGACGTTAAGGACATATGGGACATCTAGAACGTCTGGGACGTTAGGGAAATATGGGACTTCTGGGACGTCTAGGACGTTAAGGACATATGGGACATCTGAGACGTTTGGGACGTTACGGACATATAGGGCATCTAGGACGTCTGGGACGTTAGGGACATATGGGACATGTAGAACGTCTGGGACGTCTGGGACGTTAGGGGCATAAGGGACAGCTGGGACGTCTGGGACGTTAAGGACATATGGGACATTTAGGACGTCTGGAACGTTAGGGACATATGGAACATCTAGGACGCCTGGGACATTGTGAACATATGGGACATATAGGACATCTGGGACGTCTGGGACGTTAGGGACATATGGGACATCTGGGACGTCTGGAACGTTAGGGACATATGGGACATTTAGGACGTCGGGGACGTTAGGGACATATGGAACATCTAGGACGCCTGGGACATTAGGGATATATGGGACATTTAGGACGTCTGGGACGTTAGGGACATATGAAGCATCTAGGACGTCTGGGACGTCTGGGACGTCTGGGACGTCTGGGACGTTAGAGACATTCGGGACAGTTGGGACGTCTGGAACGTTAGGGACATATGGGACATTTAGGACGTCGGGGACGTTAGGGACATATGGAACATCTAGGACGCCTGGGACATTAGGGACATATGGGACATATGGGACATCTGGGACGTCTGGGACGTTAGGGACATATGGGACATGTGGGACGTCTGGGACGTTAAGGACATATGGGACATCTAGGACGTCTTGGACGTCTGGGACGTTAAGGACATATGGGACATCTGGGACGTCTGGGACGTTAGCGACATATACGACATCTAGGACGTCTGATACGTCTGAGACGTCTGAGACATTAGGGACATACGGGACAGCTGGGACGTCTGGGATGTTAGGGACATATGGGACATTTAGGATGTCTGGGACGTTAGGGACATTTGGAACATCTAGGACGCATGGGACATTAGGGACATATGGGACATATGGATCATCTGAGACGTCTGGGACGTTAGGGACATATAGGACGCCTGAGGCATTAACGACATATGGGACATCTGGGACTCCTGGGACATTAGGGACACATGGGACATATGGGACATCTGGGACGTCGTGGACGTTAAAGACATATGCGACATCTAGGACGTCTGGGACGTCTGGGACGTTAAGCACATATGGGACATTTAGGACGTCTGGAACATTAGGGACATATGAGACATATGGGACATCTGGAACGCCTGGGACATTAGGGACATATGGGACACATGGGACATCTGGGACGTCTGGGACGTTAGGGACATATGGGACGTCTGAGACGTCTGGGACGTTAAGGACATATGGGACATCTAGGACCTCTGGGACGTCTGGGACGTTAGGGACATATGGGACATCTAGGACGCCTGGGACATTAGGGACATATGGGACATCTGGGACGTCTGGGACGTTAGGGACATATGGGACATCTAGCACGTCTGGGACATTTAGGACGCCTGGGACATTAGGGACATATGGGACATATGAGACATCTAGGACGCCTGGGACATTAAGGACATATGGGACATATGGGACATATGGGACATCTGTGACGTCTGAGACGTTAGGGACATATGGGACATTTAGGACACTTGAGGCATTAGGGACTTATGGGACATATGGGACATCTGGGACGCCTGGGACATTAGGGACACATGGGACATATGGGACATCTGGGACGTCTGGACGTTAAAGACATATGGGACATCTAGGACGTCTGGGACGTCTGGGACGTTTAGGACATATGGGACATTTAGGACGCCTGGAACATTAGGGACATATGGGACATATGGGACATCTGGGACGTCTGGGACGTTAAGGACATATGGGACATCTAGAACGACTGGGACGTTAGGGAAATATGTGACATATGGGACATCTGGGACGCCTGGGACGTTAGGGACATATGGGACATCTAAAACTTCTGAGACGTTAAAGACATATGGGACATCTAGGACATGTGGGAAGTCTGGGACGTTAAGGACATATGGGACATTTAGGACGCCTGGGACGTCTGTGACGTTAGGGACATATAGGACATCTAGGACGTCTGGGACGTTAGGGACATGTGGGACATCTAGAACGTCTGGGACGTCTAGGACGTTAGGGACATACGGGACACCTGGGACGTCTGGGACGTTAAGGACATATGGGACATCTAGAACGTCTGGGACGTTAGGGAAATATGGGACATATGGGACATTTTGGACGCCTGGGACGTTAGGGACATATGGGACATTTAAAACGTCTGGGACGTTAAGGACATATGGGACATCTAGCACGTCTGGGAAGTCTGGGACGTTAAGGACATATGGGACATTTAGGACGCCTGGGACATTAGGGACATATTGGACATATGGGACATCTGGGACAACTGGGACGTCTGGGACGTTAGGGACATACAGGACATCTAGGACGTCTGGGACGTTAGGAACATGTGGAACATCTAGAACGTCTGGGACGTCTAGGACGTTAGGGACATACGGGACAGCTGGGACGTCTGGGACGTTAAGGACATATGGGACATCTAGAACGTCTGGGACGTTAGGGAAATATGGGACATCTGGGACGTCTAGGACGTTAAGGACATATGGGACATCTGAGACGTTTGGGACGTTACGGACATATAGGGCATCTAGGACGTCTGGGACGTTAGGGACATATGGGACATCTAGAACGTCTGGGACGTCTGGGACGTTAGGGGCATACGGGACAGCTGGGACGTCTGAAACGTTAAGGACATATGGGACATTTAGGACGTCTGGAACGTTAGGGACATATGGAACATCTAGGACGCCTGGGACATTGTGAACATATGGGACATATGGGACATCTGGGACGTCTGGGACGTTAGGGACATATGGGACATCTGGGACGTCTGGAACGTTAGGGACATATGGGACATTTAGGACGTCGGGGACGTTAGGGACATATGGAACATCTAGGACGCCTGGGACATTAGGGATATATGGGACATTTAGGACGTCTGGGACGTTAGGGACATATGAAGCATCTAGGACGTCTGGGACGTCTGGGACGTCTGGGACGTCTGGGACGTTAGGGACATTCGGGACAGTTGGGACGTCTGGAACGTTAGGGACATATGGAACATTTAGGACGTCGGGGACGTTAGGGACATATACGACATCTAGGACGTCTGATACGTCTGAGACGTCTGAGACATTAGGGACATACGGGACAGCTGGGACGTCTGGGATGTTAGGGACATATGGGACATTTAGGATGTCTGGGACGTTAGGGACATTTGGAACATCTAGGACGCCTGGGACATTAGGGACATATGGGACATATGGGACATCTGGGACGTCTAGGACGTTAGGGACATATGGGACATGTGGGACGTCTGGGACGTTAAGGACATATGGGACATCTAGGACGTCTTGGACGTCTGGGACGTTAAGGACATATGGGACATCTGGGACGTCTGGGACGTTAGCGACATATACGACATCTAGGACGTCTGATACGTCTGAGACGTCTGAGACATTAGGGACATACGGGACAGCTGGGACGTCTGGGATGTTAGGGACATATGGGACATTTAGGATGTCTGGGACGTTAGGGACATTTGGAACATCTAGGACGCATGGGACATTAGGGACATATGGGACATATGGATCATCTGAGACGTCTGGGACGTTAGGGACATATAGGACATTTAGGACGCCTGAGGCATTAACGACATATGGTACATCTGGGACTCCTGGGACATTATGGACACATGGGACATATGGGACATGTGGGACGTCGTGGACGTTAAAGACATATGCGACAACTAGGACGTCTGGGACGTCTGGGACGTTAAGCACATATGGGACATTTAGGACGCCTGGAACATTAGGGACATATGAGACATATGGGACATCTGGAACGCCTGGGACATTAGGGACAAATGGGACACATGGGACATCTAGGACGTCTGGGACGTTAGGGACATATGGGACGTCTGAGACGTCTGGGACGTTAAGTACATATGGGACATTTAGGACGTCTGGGACGTCTGGGACGTTAGGGACATATGGGACATCTAGGACGCCTGGGACATTAGGGACATATGGGACATCTGGGACGTCTGGGACGTTAGGGACATATGGGACATCTAGCACGTCTGGGACGTCTGGGACATTTAGGACGCCTCGGACATTAGGGACATATGGGACATATGAGACATCTAGGACGCCTGGGACATTAAGGACATATGGGACATATGGGACATCTGTGACGTCTGAGACGTTAGGGACATATGGGACATTTAGGACACCTGAGGCATTAAGGACTTATGGGACATATGGGACATCTGGGACGCCTGGGACATTAGGGACACATGGGACATATGGGACATCTGGGACGTCTGGGACGTTAAAGACATATGGGACATCTAGGACGTCTGGGAAGTCTGGGACGTTAAGGACATATGGGACATTTAGGACGCCTGGGACATTAGGGACATATCGGACATATGGGACATCTGGGACGTCTGGGACGTCTGGGACGTTAGGGACATATAGGACATCTAGGACGTCTGGGACGTTAGGGACATGTGGGACATCTAGAACGTCTGGGACGTCTAGGACGTTAGGGACATACGGGACAGCTGGGACGTCTGGGACGTTAAGGACATATGGGACATCTAGAACGTCTGGGACGTTAGGGAAATATGGGACATATGGGACATTTGGGACGCCTGGGACGTTAGGGACATATGGGACATCTAAAACGTCTGGGACGTTAAGGACATATGGGACATCTAGGACGTCTGGGAAGTCTGGGACGTTAAGGACGTATGGGACATTTAGGACGCCTGGGACATTAGGGACATATCGGACATATGGGACATCTGGGACAACTGGGACGTCTGGGACGTTAGGGACATATAGGACATCTAGGACGTCTGGGACGTTAGGGACATGTGGGACATCTAGAACGTCTGGGACGTCTAGGACGTTAGGGACATACGGGACAGCTGGGACGTCTGGGACGTTAAGGACATATGGGACATCTAGAACGTCTGGGACGTTAGGGAAATATGGGACTTCTGGGACGTCTAGGACGTTAAGGACATATGGGACATCTGAGACGTTTGGGACGTTACGGACATATAGGGCATCTAGGACGTCTGGGACGTTAGGGACATATGGGACATCTAGAACGTCTGGGACGTCTGGGACGTTAGGGGCATAAGGGACAGCTGGGACGTCTGGGACGTTAAGGACATATGGGACATTTAGGACGTCTGGAACGTTAGGGACATATGGAACATCTAGGACGCCTGGGACATTGTGAACATATGGGACATATAGGACATCTGGGACGTCTGAGACGTTAGGGACATATGGGACATCTGGGACGTCTGGAACGTTAGGGACATATGGGACATTTAGGACGTCGGGGACGTTAGGGACATATGGAACATCTAGGACGCCTGGGACATTAGGGATATATGGGACATTTAGGACGTCTGGGACGTTAGGGACATATGAAGCATCTAGGACGTCTGGGACGTCTGGGACGTCTGGGACGTCTGGGACGTTAGAGACATTCGGGACAGTTGGGACGTCTGGAACGTTAGGGACATATGGGACATTTAGGACGTCGGGGACGTTAGGGACATATGGAACATCTAGGACGCCTGGGACATTAGGGACATATGGGACATATGGGACATCTGGGACGTCTGGGACGTTAGGGACATATGGGACATGTGGGACGTCTGGGACGTTAAGGACATATGGGACATCTAGGACGTCTTGGACGTCTGGGACGTTAAGGACATATGGGACATCTGGGACGTCTGGGACGTTAGCGACATATACGACATCTAGGACGTCTGATACGTCTGAGACGTCTGAGACATTAGGGACATACGGGACAGCTGGGACGTCTGGGATGTTAGGGACATATGGGACATTTAGGATGTCTGGGACGTTAGGGACATTTGGAACATCTAGGACGCATGGGACATTAGGGACATATGGGACATATGGATCATCTGAGACGTCTGGGACGTTAGGGACATATAGGACGCCTGAGGCATTAACGACATATGGGACATCTGGGACTCCTGGGACATTAGGGACACATGGGACATATGGGACATCTGGGACGTCGTGGACGTTAAAGACATATGCGACATCTAGGACGTCTGGGACGTCTGGGACGTTAAGCACATATGGGACATTTAGGACGTCTGGAACATTAGGGACATATGAGACATATGGGACATCTGGAACGCCTGGGACATTAGGGACATATGGGACACATGGGACATCTGGGACGTCTGGGACGTTAGGGACATATGGGACGTCTGAGACGTCTGGGACGTTAAGGACATATGGGACATCTAGGACCTCTGGGACGTCTGGGACGTTAGGGACATATGGGACATCTAGGACGCCTGGGACATTAGGGACATATGGGACATCTGGGACGTCTGGGACGTTAGGGACATATGGGACATCTAGCACGTCTGGGACATTTAGGACGCCTGGGACATTAGGGACATATGGGACATATGAGACATCTAGGACGCCTGGGACATTAAGGACATATGGGACATATGGGACATATGGGACATCTGTGACGTCTGAGACGTTAGGGACATATGGGACATTTAGGACACTTGAGGCATTAGGGACTTATGGGACATATGGGACATCTGGGACGCCTGGGACATTAGGGACACATGGGACATATGGGACATCTGGGACGTCTGGACGTTAAAGACATATGGGACATCTAGGACGTCTGGGACGTCTGGGACGTTTAGGACATATGGGACATTTAGGACGCCTGGAACATTAGGGACATATGGGACATATGGGACATCTGGGACGTCTGGGACGTTAAGGACATATGGGACATCTAGAACGACTGGGACGTTAGGGAAATATGTGACATATGGGACATCTGGGACGCCTGGGACGTTAGGGACATATGGGACATCTAAAACGTCTGAGACGTTAAAGACATATGGGACATCTAGGACATGTGGGAAGTCTGGGACGTTAAGGACATATGGGACATTTAGGACGCCTGGGACATTAGGGACATATCGGACATATGGGACATCTGGGACAACTGGGACGTCTGGGACGTTAGGGACATATAGGACATCTAGGACGTCTGGGACGTTAGGGACATATGGGACATCTGGGACGTCTGGGACGTTAATGACATATGGGACATCTAGGACGTCTGGGACGTCTGGGACGTTAGGGACATACGGGACAGCTGAAACGTCTGGGACGTTAGTAACATATGAGACATTTAATACGTCTGGGACCTTAGAGACATATGGAGCATCCAAAACGTCTGGGACGTTAAGGACATATGGGACATCTAGGACGTCTGGGAAGTCTGGGACGTTAAGGACATATGGGACATTTAGGACGCCTGGGACATTAGGGACATATCGGACATATGGGACATCTGGGACGTCTGGGACGTCTGGGACGTTAGGGACATATATGACATCTAGGACGTCTGGGACGTTAAGGACATATGGGACATCTAGAACGACTGGGACGTTAGGGAAATATGGGACATATGGGACATCTGGGACGCCTGGGACGTTAGGGACATATGGGACATCTAAAACGTCTGAGACGTTAAAGACATATGGGACATCTAGGACGTATGGGAAGTCTGGGACGTTAAGGACATATGGGACATTTAGGACGCCTGGGACATTAGGGACATATCGGACATATGGGACATCTGGGACAACTGGGACGTCTGGGACGTTAGGGACATATAGGACATCTAGGACGTCTGGGACGTTAGGGACATGTGGGACAACTAGAACGTCTGGGACGTCTAGGACGTTAGGGACATACGGGACAGCTGGGACGTCTGGGACGTTAAGGACATATGGGACATCTAAAACGTCTGGGACGTTAGGGAAATATGGGACATCTGAGACGTCTAGGACGTTAAGGACATATGGGACATCTGAGACGTTTGGGACGTTACGGACATATAGGGCATCTAGGACGTCTGGTACGTTAGGGACATATGGGACATCTAGAACGTCTGGGACGTCTGGGACGTTAGGGGCATACGGGACAGCTGGCACGTCTGGGACGTTAAGGACATATGGGACATTTAGGACGTCTGGGACGTTAGGGACATATGGAACATCTAGGACGCCTGGGACATTGTGAACATATGGGACATATGGGACATCTGGGACGTCTGGGACGTTAGGGACATATGGGACATCTGGGACGTCTGTAACGTTAGGGACATATGGGACATTTAGGACGTCAGGGATGTTAGGGACATATGGAACATCTAGGACGCCTGGGACATTAGGGATATATGGGACATTTAGGACGTCTGGGACCTTAGGGACATATGAAGCATCTAGGACGTCTGGGACGTCTGGGAGGTCTGGGACGTTAGGGACATTCGGGACAGTTGGGAAGTCTGGAACGTTAGGGACATATGGGACATTAAGGACGTCGGGGACGTTAGGGACATATGGAACATCTAGGACGCCTGGGACATTAGGGACATATGGGACATATGGGACAACTGGGCCGTCTGCGACGTTAGGGACATATGGGACATCTGGGACGTCTGGGACGTTAAGGACAAATGGGACATCTAGGACGTCTGGGACATCTGGGACGCCTGGAACATTAAGGACATATGGGACATATGGGTCATCTGGGACGTTTGGGACGTTAGGGACATATGGGGCATCTGGGACGTCTGGGACGCTAAGGACATATGGGACATCTAGGACGTCTGGGACGTCTGGGACGTTAAGACCATATGGGACATTTAGGAAGCCTGGGACATTAGGGACATATGGGACATATGGGACATCTGGGACGTCTGCGACGTCAAGGACATATGGGACATCTAGGACGTCCTGGACGTCTGGGACGTCTGGGACCTTAGGGACATATAGGACATCTAGGACGTTTGGGACGTTAGGGACATGTGGGACATCTAGAACGTCTGGGACGTCTAGGACGTTAGGGACATACGGGACAGCTGGCACGTCTGGGACGTCAAGGACATATGGGACATCTAGGACATCTGGGACGTCTGGGACGTCTGGGACGTTAGGGACATATAGGACATCTAGGACGTCTGGGACGTTAGGGACATGTGGGACATCTAGAACGTCTGGGACGTCTAGGACGTTAGGGACATACGGGACAGCTGGGACGTCTGGGACGTTAAGGACATATGGGACATCTAGAACGTCTGGGACGTTAGGGAAATATGGGACATATGGGACATCTGGGAAGCCTGGGACGTTAGGGACATATGGGACATCTAAAACGTCTGGGACGTTAAGGACATATGGGACATCTAGGACGTCTGGGAAGTCTGGGACGTTAAGGACATATGGGACTTTTAGGACGTCTGGGACGTTAGGGACATATGGGTCTTCTGGGACGTCTGGGACGTCTGAGACGTCTGGGACGTTAGGGACATTCGGGACAGTTGGGACGTCTGGAACGTTAGGGACATTCGGGACAGTTGGGACGTCTGGAAAGTTAGGGACATATAGGACATTTAGGACGTCTGGGACGTTAGGGACATATGGGGCATCTAGGACGCCTGGGACGTCAGAGACGTCTGGGACGTTAGGGACATTCGGGACAGTTGGGACGTCTGGAACGTTAGGGACATATGGGACATTTAGGACGTCGGGGACGTTAGGGACATTGTTACGCTCATTTTGACATTTTCCTACTTGTTAATTGAAATAATTAGTCAGATTTGGCAATTTACTTTTATTCTCTAAATATACAGTACTTTATCCATAGTTAGGCAACCCAAATACCTTCAGCCTCAATTTTGAATTAAAAGGAACACTTTGTTATCAGTTCTGCACATACACTCTGCACCTATAGTTTTTCTTCCTTTTTTCGAATTTGACTTTGACATTGATAACCTGGGATCGTGAACTGCTCTGGCGAATTTGCATTCGATTCTTTTCCATTGCTTCGATCGTTGAAGTTAGTGCCCTGGGAACCTTTTGCTCCTCTGGCTTTGGTTATAGCCGTCCTCGTCGTTTTGAGGGATTTTTGGAAGCAAGGCGCCCCTTTGGAACGTTCTGGAAGCCGTTGGGAGTTGCTGCCAGCGTTCGTTCGCTTTTGTTGCGGTTTTGAAATGGGCTCTTCTCGATCGAATGGAGCGTTAGGCTGTTCGTCACCATTCGCAGCCAACTATTCTACGCCAAGGAAATGCGTTAATTAGTTATACGCCATGGAAATGCGTTTTTAAACGCCATGGAATTGAGTTTTATTACCTGGATTGGTCCTGTTCGTTGTCGTGCATTTGGTTTTGCCTGGATCATGCGGTGCTCCACGAGCCGGCTGGCCGCTCGCCTCTGCGGCCTGGATTTGCTGTCGTTCCCTCTGCGAGCGCTGCCCAACGCACCTGGACTCTTGCATCTCTTCCAACAGCTCGGCCTCCACGTGCCGTATGCATCTGAGGTTTTGTAACGTTTTAATTTGTATCGTTCGTTTATTTGAATTGCTTTTGAACTGTTTAGTATGACCTTCCGAACTGCTATTTTAGAGTTTTTGTGCATATCGATTTTTGGTGTTAATTTGAGCTACTAGATATGAGATTGATTAATTTACTTACCTCTGTGGATAGCAGCCATGTGTAATTTTGTTATGATTTGGCTTTGAGGCTGCTTTTGTAATCACTGTAGTTTTTTTGACGTCGCGTATTGCATTAACCTTGTTGTTTATTTAAGATCACTTGCTAGAGCTAAATTTTTTTTGGCGGTGGCAAAACTGCTACCAACGGGATTTTTGTTGAGATTATGTAGCCTCCCGTTTTTGATTTTGTGATAAACTAGTTCTCGGCTAGAATACCCGCAAGCAGTTCTTAGTACGCCAGGAAATACTTTATGACTTTCCTTTAGGAACTAGCAAACCCCTGTGAGATCTCATAACGTGCTGGAACCACCCCATCTAAATTTTGTGTGTCTTAAAGTTAATTTTTAGGCCAACCGTCGGGGTTAGATGTTGGCATTGCATATTTTGCTTGCGTTATTCGCACCCTTGATTTTGTACTCCGCTTCACGGGGATTTATAGTCTATTTAAAGCTTTCTTAGTTTATTTTATTGGGTTAATGTAGTCATGCTTCGTGTCGTGCCGTTTTCCGCTTCACGGTGAACGTCATTGGTAATTTATCTAGTCATGTTTTGAGTATATTGCTTCGATATAAGTTTTGAGGTACCTAGTTGTTACGCCCTTCAGGCTAATTTCGCAGTTCGGACACCTCGAGTTGGATTCTTAGGTCAATTGTTTTATGTACTTGTAACCATTAGTCGTATTATTATTTCTGGTGTTAATTGTGATAATTTACTGTGATTTTGGATCTATACTTTTATGTTGGATATGCACTATAGTACCTACCAATATTAATAAAGCTGTGATATTCTGATTGGTCGATGCTTTGATTTTGTTTAACTTGCTGGTTTTTATCTTCGACCTTGTGTAAGGTCCGACACAAGGAATTGGATCTGAGTCTAGGACCTGGCGCCCATTCTCTTCGTATTTCGTATAGTGTTCTTTTCAGCATAGTTGGAACCCTGCGACCCTCGCGGCGAGCTAGCCCAATTAGGCCGATAGTTACCAGCCGGCAAAATATCAAATATAACTTTCGCCAAAAGGTAAGGCCGACCGTCTATCTTCCCTGACAACATATGGAACATCTAGGACGCCTGGGACATTAGGGACATATGGGACATATGGGACAACTGGGCCGTCTGCGACGTTAGGGACATATGGAACATCTGGGACGTCTGGGACGTTAAGGACATAATGGACATCTAGGACGTCTGGGACATCTGGGACGTTAAGGACATATGGGACATTTAGGACGCCTGGGACATTAGGGACATATGGGACATCTAGGACGCCTGGAACATTAGGGACATATGGGACATATGAGACATCTGGAACGTCTGGGACGTCGTGGACGTTAAAAACATATGGGACATCTAGGACGTCTGGGACGTCTGGGACGTTAAGCACATATGGGACATTTAGGACGCCTGGAACATTAGGGACATATGGAACATATGGGACATGTGGGACGCCTGGGACATTAGGGACAAATGGGACATATGGGACATCTGGGACGTCTGGAACGTTAGGGACATATGGGACATCTGGGACGTCTGGGACATTAAGGACATATGGGACATATGGGACATCTGGGACGTCTGGGACGATAGGGACATATAGGACATCTAGGACGTCTGGGACGTTAGGGACATATGGGACATCTAGGACGTCTGAGACGCCTGAGACGTCTGAGACATTAGGGACATACGGGACGGCTGGGACGTCTGGGACGTTAGGGACATATGGGACATTTAGGACGTCTGGGACGTTAGGGACATATGTAACATCTAGGACGCCTGGGACATTAGGGACATATGGGACATATGGGACATCTGGGACGTCTGGGACGTTAGGGACATATGGGACATGTGGGACGTCTGGGACGTTAAGGACATATGGGACATCTAGGACGTCTTGGACGTCTGGGACGTTAAGGACATATGGGACATCTGGGACGTCTGGGACGTTAGCGACATATACGACATCTAGGACGTCTGATACGTCTGAGACGTCTGAGACATAAGGGACATACGGGACAGCTGGGACGTCTGGGACGTTAGGGACATATAGGACATTTAGGATGTCTGGGACGCCTGGGACATTAGGGACATATGGGACATATGGAACATCTGAGACGTCTGGGACATTAGGGACATATGGGACTTCTGGGACGTCTGGGACGTTAGGGACATATGGGACGTCTGAGACGTCTGGGACGTTAAGGACATATGGGACATCTAGGACGTCTGGGACGTCTGGTACGTTAGGGACGTATGGGACATCTAGGACGGCTGGGACGTCTGGGACGTTAATGACATATGGGACATTTAGGACGCCTGGGACATTAGGGACATATGGGACATCTGGGACGTCTGGGACGTTAGGGACATATGGGACATCTAGGACGTGTGGGACGTCTGGGACATTTAGGACGCCTGGGACATTAGGGACATATGGGACATCTAGGACGCCTGGGAAATTAAGGACATATGGGACATATGGGACATCTGTGACGTCTGGGACGTTAGGGACATTTGGGACATTTAGAAGCCTGAGGTATTAAGGACTTATGGGACATATGGGACATCTGGGACGCCTGGGACATTAGGGACACATGGGACATATGGGACATCTGGGACGTCTGGGACGTTCAAGACATATGGAACATCTAGGACGTCTGGGACGTCTGGGACGTTCAGGACATATGGGACATTTAGGACGCCTGGAACATTAGGGACATATGGGACATATGGGACATCTGGGACGCCTGGGACATTAGGGTCATATGGGACATATGGGACATCTGGGACGTCTGGGACGTTAGGAACATATGGGACATCTGGGACGTCTGGGACGTTAATGACATATGGGACATCTAAGACGTCTGGGACGTCTGGGACGTTGGGAACATACGGGACAGCTGAAACGTCTTGGACGTTAGGGACATATGAGACATTTAATACTTCTGGGACGTTAGAGACATATGGAACATCTAAAACGTCTGGGACGTTAAGGACATATGAGACATCTAGGACGTCTGGGAAGTTTGGGACGTTAAGGACATATGGGACATTTAGGACGCCTGGGACATTAGGGACATATCGGACATATGGGACATCTGGGACGTCTGGGACGTCTGGGACGTTATGGACATATAGGACATCTAGGACGTCTGGGACGTTAGGGACATGTGGGACATCTAGGACGTCTGCTACGTCTAGGATGTTAGGGACATACGGGACAGCTGGGACGTCTGGGACGTTAAGGACATATGGGACATCTAGAACGTCTGGGACGTTAGGGAAATATGGGACATATGGGACATCTGGGACGCCTGGGACGTTAGGGACATATGGGACATCTAAAACGTCTGGGACGTTAAGGACATATGGGACATCTAGGACGTCTGGGAAGTCTGGGACGTTAAGGACATACGGGACATTTAGGACGCCTGGGACATTAAGGACATATCGGACATATGGGACATCTGGGACAACTGGGACGTCTGGGACGTTAGGGACATATAGGACATCTAGGACGTCTGGGACGTTAGGGACATGTGGGACATCTAGAGCGTCTGGGACGTCTAGGACGTTAGGGACATACGGGACAGCTGGGACGTCTGGGACGTTAAGGACATATGGGACATCTAGAACGTCTGGGACGTTAGGGAAATATGGGACATCTGGGACGTCTAGGACGTTAAGGACATATGGGACATCTGAGACGTTTGGGACGTTACGGACATATAGGGCATCTAGGACGTCTGTGACGTTAGGGACATATGGGACATCTAGAACGTCTGGGACGTCTGTGACGTTAGGGGCATACGGGACAGCTGGGACGTCTGGGACGTTAAGGACATATGGGACATTTAGGACGTCTGGGACGTTAGGGACATATGGAACATCTAGGACGCCTGGGACATTGTGAACATATGGGACAGATGGGACATCTGGGACGTCTGAGACGTTAGGGACATATGGGACATCTGGGACGTCTGGAACGTTAGGGACATATCGGACATTTAGGACGTCGGGGACGTTAGGGACATATGGAACATCTAGGACGCCTGGGACATTAGGGATATATGGGACATTTAGGACGTCTGGGACGTTAGGGACATATGAAGCATCTAGGACGTCTGGGACGTCTGGGACGTCTGGGACGTTTGGGACGTCTGGGAAGTTAGGGACATATAGGACATTTAGGACGTCTGGGACGTTAGGGACATATGGGGCGTCTAGGACGCCTGGGACGTCTGGGACGGCTGGGACGTCTGGGACGGCTGGGACGTCTGGGACGTTAGGGACATTCGGGACAGTTGGGACGTCTGGAACGTTAGGGACATATGGGACATTTAGGACGTCGGGGACGTTAGGGACATATGGAACATCTAGGACGCCTGGGACATTAGGGACATATGGGACATATGGGACAACTGGGCCGTCTGCGACGTTAGGGACATATGGGACATCTGGGACGTCTGGGACGTTAAGGACATATGGGTCATCTAGGACGTCTGGGACATCTGGGACGTTAAGGACATATGGGACATTTAGGACGCCTGGGACATTAGGGACATATGGGACATCTGGGACGCCTGGAACATTAGGGACATATGGGACATATGGGACATCTGGGACGTCTGGGACGTCGTGGACGTTAAAGACATATGGGACATCTAGGACGTCTGGGACGTCTGGGACGTTAAGCACATATGAGACATTTAGGACGCCTGGAACATTAGGGACATATGGGACATATGGGACATCTGGGACGCCTGGGACATTAGGGACATGTGGGACATATGGGACATCTGGGACGTCTGGGACGTTAGGGACATATGGGACATCTGGGACGTTTGGGACGTTAAGGACATATGGGCCGTCTTGGACGTCTGGGACGTTAAGGACATATGGGACATCTAGGACGTCTGGGACATCTGGGACGTTAAGGACATATGGGACATTTAGGACGCCTGGGACATTAGGGACATATGGGACATCTGGGACGCCTGGAACATTAGGGACATATGGGACATATGGGACATCTGGGACGTCTGGGACGTCGTGGACGTTAAAGACATATGGGACATCTAGGACGTCTGGGACGTCTGGGACGTTAAGCACATATGAAACATTTAGGACGCCTGGAACATTAGGGACATATGGGACATATGGGACATTTAGGACGCCTGGAACATTAGGGACATATTTGACATATGGGACATCTGGGACGCCTGGGACATTAGGGACATATGGGACATATGGGACAACTGGGCCGTCTGCGACGTTAGGGACATATGGGACGTCTGGGACGTCTGGGACGTTAAGGACAAATGGGACATCTAGGACGTCTGGGACATCTGGGACGCCTGGAACATTAAGGACATATGGGACATATGGGTCATCTGGGACGTTTGGGACGTTAGGGACATATGGGGCATCTGGGACGTCTGGGACGCTAAGGACATATGGGACATCTAGGACGTCTGGGACGTCTGGGACGTTAAGACCATATGGGACATTTAGGAAGCCTGGGACATTAGGGACATATGGGACATATGGGACATCTGGGACGTCTGCGACGTCAAGGACATATGGGACATCTAGGACGTCCTGGACGTCTGGGACGTCTGGGACCTTAGGGACATATAGGACATCTAGGACGTCTGGGACGTTAGGGACATGTGGGACATCTAGAACGTCTGGGACGTCTAGGACGTTAGGGACATACGGGACAGCTGGCACGTCTGGGACGTCAAGGACATATGGGACATCTAGGACATCTGGGACGTCTGGGACGTCTGGGACGTTAGGGACATATAGGACATCTAGGACGTCTGGGACGTTAGGGACATGTGGGACATCTAGAACGTCTGGGACGTCTAGGACGTTAGGGACATACGGGACAGCTGGGACGTCTGGGACGTTAAGGACATATGGGACATCTAGAACGTCTGGGACGTTAGGGAAATATGGGACATATGGGACATCTGGGAAGCCTGGGACGTTAGGGACATATGGGACATCTAAAACGTCTGGGACGTTAAGGACATATGGGACATCTAGGACGTCTGGGAAGTCTGGGACGTTAAGGACATATGGGACTTTTAGGACGTCTGGGACGTTAGGGACATATGGGACTTCTGGGACGTCTGGGACGTTAAGGACATATGGGACGTCTAGAACGTCTGGGACGTCTGGAAAGTTAGGGACATATAGGACATTTAGGACGTCTGGGACGTTAGGGACATATGGGGCATCTAGGACGCCTGGGACGTCTGAGACGTCTGGGACGTTAGGGACATTCGGGACAGTTGGGACGTCTGGAACGTTAGGGACATATGGGACATTTAGGACGTCGGAGACGTTAGGGACATATGGAACATCTAGGACGCCTGGGACATTAGGGACATATGGGACATATGGGACAACTGGGCCGTCTGCGACGTTAGGGACATATGGAACATCTGGGACGTCTGGGACGTTAAGGACATAATGGACATCTAGGACGTCTGGGACATCTGGGACGTTAAGGACATATGGGACATTTAGGACGCCTGGGACATTAGGGACATATGGGACATCTAGGACGCCTGGAACATTAGGGACATATGGGACATATGAGACATCTGGGACGTCTGGGACGTCGTGGACGTTAAAGACATATGGGACATTTAGGACGCCTGAAACATTAGGGACATATGGGACATATGGGACATGTGGGACGCCTGGGACATTAGGGACATATGGGACATATGGGACATCTGGGACGTCTGGAACGTTAGGGACATATGGGACATCTGGGACGTCTGGGACATTAAGGACATATGGGACATATGGGACATCTGGGACGTCTGGGACGTCGTGGACGTTAAAGACATATGGGACATCTGGGATGTCTGGAACGTTAGGGACATGTGGGACATCTGGGACGTCTGGGACATTAAGGACATATGGGACATATGGGACATCTAGGACGTCTGGGACATCTGGGACGTTAAGGACATATGGGACATTTAGGACGCCTGGCACATTAGCGACATATGGGACATCTGGGACGCCTGGAACATTAGGGACATATGGGACATATGGAACATCTGGGACGTCTGGGACGTCGTGGACGTTAAAGACATATGGGACATCTAGGACGTCTGGGACGTCTGGGACGTTAAGCACATATGGGACATTTAGGACGCCTGGAACATTAGGGACATATGGGACATATGGGACATCTGGGACGCCTGGGACATTAGGGACATATGGGACATATGGGACATCTGGGACGTCTGGGACGTTAGGGACATATGGGACATCTGGGACGTTTGGGACGTTAAGGACATATGGGGCGTCTTGAACGTCTGCGACGCAAAGGACATATGGAACATCTAGGACGTCTGGGACGTTAAGGACATATGGCACATTTAGGACG
>CALNHX010010485.1:0-39821 GCA_940337035.1 Agriotes lineatus
ACAGGGTGTAGAAATGCTTTACGCACCATAGGGATTTCAATGGTAATTTCTTCATATGAAAATATTTGCTTCCCTAATTATTTTAGAGCAAACTTGTATGGAAGTCTTTTGTAGAGAAAAAAATTCTGTATCCATTTAAGCCAGAATTTGTCATTTTACATTTCGGAAAACCGATAATTTAAAGAAATAAAATACCATTTTTAGACAAATCAGCGGTGCCTTGAAATTAATAAATCATCTCAAAGCATCAACAAATTAGTTTGCTGTTTATTTGGTTGCCGTTACATTTGACAGATGCAAACAAATAAACAGCAAACTAATTTGTTGATGCTTTGAGATGATTTAGTAATTTCAAGGCACCACTGATTTGTCTAAAAATGGTAATTTTTTTGTTTAAATTTTCGGTTTTCCGAAATGTAAAATGACAAATGTTGACATAAATGGATACAGAATTTTTTTCTCTACAAAAAACTTCAATACAAGTTTGCTCTAAAATAATTAGGGAAGCAAATATTTTCATATGAAGAAATTGCCATTGAAATGACGGTGACGGAGACCTGGCTGAACAGTGACTTGCCAAATCAAGTAATTAAAATCGATGGCTACAATTTCGTGAGGAACGATCGATTGTCAAGGGGTGGTGGAGTAGGTATATATATAAAAAGTAATTTTAAATTTAATGTAGTCACACTAAATTTTGAAGTTGAACAATTGTGGTTAAATATAAGTATTAGCAAAAAGTGTAATATACTTTTCGGAAACATTTACAGGCCTCCTAAATCTAACCTATTGCAATTTATCGATAATTTTGATAATATTATTTCTTCTATTTTACGTATTTCAGAAAACGTTATATGTGTGGGCGACTTCAATGTCAATATGGTAGACTGCGACAGCTCAGGGGTTGACCAACTGAATGCCTGCCTAAATGGCTTGGGTTTGGAGCAATTAGTGCAAGTACCTACGCGATATACTTCTCTCTTAGATTTGATTATTACCAATATTTCAGAATTAATAAAAGAAGTTAAAGTTGTAAATGTACCTGAAACTTCCGATCATGACCTTATCTCGTGTAAACTAGTAACTGATCGCCTCAATACCAAGCCTCAAATTAAAACATATAGAGATTATAAAAATTTTAATTATCAGGAATTTAATAATCACCTAGGATCGATCCCTTGGAGAGCCATATATGATTATGATAACATTGATGATAAGCTGGAATTCCTAAATACAAATTTAAATATATTGCTTGATTTGCACGCACCAGTAAAACAAGCTAAATTTACTAAACAATATGCTCCCTGGCTCACGGATGCCTTAAAACATCTGATGACTTTACGTGATAGAGCGCTAAGGAGGTATAAACTTTCTAAAAATATTAACCATTTTCAGTATTACAAACAGTTACGCAATTTAACTACCAGCATAATTAGGAGAGAGAAGAAAACATATATTAGAAATAAATTTCAATCTAATGATTTAAAAGCATTTTGGCGAGAACTTAAGAATTTTGATATAGTTAAAGATAAAAAAAGCAGTAAAGAACTACCTCTACATTTGAGTGATCCAAATACCATTAATCAGTACTTTATAAACTCAATTCCAAAAATTACCTCTACTTCGGATACGGTAGAAATGATCGATTTTTATAATAGTAACGTTAAACCTTCAGTAAATAATTTTTTCAAATTCCGAAGCGTGTCAGAAATTGATGTTCTGAAATATCTAGTATCTATTAAATCAAGAGCTGTGGGAGTGGATGGAATAAGTATTTTCTTACTTAAAGCTAGTGTGCCGTTTCTTTTACCAATACTTACCCATATTATCAACTTTTGTTTAATGAATTCAGTTTTTCCGAAGTGTTGGAAAAGAGCTAATATTATCCCTGTACCAAAAGTAACAGAACCATCAGCACTCAAAGATTTAAGACCAATTAGCATCCTTCCTACATTGTCGAAGGTCTTGGAGAAAGCCATGGCAGTTCAACTGAGTGAGCATTTGAACAATTGCAAAATTTTTCCTAATACCCAATCCGGCTTTAGAACTGGTTACAATTGTTCAACGGCTCTTTTAGATATAGTTGATGATATTTTAAAAGCAGCTGACGATGACAAATTGACAGTGCTGGTGCTTCTCGACTTCTCCAAAGCCTTCGACACTTTAAACCATGATATTCTAATTGCTATGCTACATTACATTGGCCTCAAAGATGATGCAATGAAACTATTTGAAAAATACTTACAAAACAGATCTCAAAGGGTTATAATAGCAAATAAAACATCTGATGTTGTAGAGGTCACGTGTGGCGTTCCACAGGGGTCTATCCTGGGTCCCATTCTATTTACTATCTACACTTTGACGTTTTCCACATACTTAAAATACTCCAATTGTCATTCGTATGCCGATGACACACAAATTTATATGTCCTTCAAACTAGAAGAACGTGTTAACGCTTGTAGAAACTTGAATTCTGATTTAGATAAACTCTTTAAAATATCGAATGCGCACTGTTTACAACTTAATCTTCTAAAATCCAATGTTATTATGTTTGGTAACAAAAAACAACGAGCAAAATGCATTACCGAATTTCCTGTAAAAATAAATGATATCGCAATACCATTTCAAATTGTAGTAAAAAGTCTAGGACTTCAGATAGACTATAAATTACGTTTTAAAGAACATATAAGCCGATGTTTGCAGCGCGCATTTTGTAATCTAAAAACAATATTTAACAACAGACATTTCCTGGATATAAAAATGAAAATAAATTTATGTAACTCGCTGGTGCTGTCTCAGTTTGACTACTGTGATGTTGTATATGGTCCCTGCTTGGATGTTTTTGACATCAATAGAATACAAAGAATGCAGAATTCTTGTTTAAGATTAGTTTATGCAATACGTAAATATGAAAGAATATCACACAAACTAAAAGATGTAGATTGGCTTAATATGGTTCTAGGTAAATAGACCGAACTCAATAGACCGAAAGGCAGTTGACCGAACTCAATTGACCGAAAAGCAATAGACCGAAACGTCACTAGACCGAAACAGCAATAGACCGAAAATCACTTGGTCGAAAATATGTTATGGTTAAAGTACACATTCGGTAAATGTGCACATTAAATATCTTGAAAAATTACATTTATTTATTAACAATAGCATCAATAGAAACATTTACTCAAACAGCGTCCCAGACAGACAAGTCTATTAGATAAAGAATGTTATTTGAAATGTTGCTTAGAATTAATAGTAGGTGTCACATATAAGGTCACAGCCACCTACTCTAAAAAACAATTTCTACTGGTTTTTCTTATTCTTCTACTACCCTGCGAATTACTAAACGCGATACTTCAAAGTGAATTTATTGACGGATACCATAAGAGTGTATCGTCAAAGTTGAGTTTCGGTCACTTAACCTGAAATTTGTGTGGCCCGAAATTGATGCTAAAAATCTCATATTTCTGTCAACAAAGACACGAGTATCTTAAAAAAATTAATAATACGCGATCCAAACATCAATAGCAATTCAAAGCAATTATAATTTTTAATAGAAATGTTATAACAAATATTTCCAAATAACATTATTGCATATTTTGGAAAATAAGGGTACTTTATTCTTGAGCCATTTTCATATTTTCGAACTTCCCCCGTGTACGGAAAGGGATAATTAAATTTTGACAAGTGCATTTATAGTTTGAGAACAAGCAGGGTTTTTTATAAAGAGTGATTTTTTTTGAGAAGTCAAAAATAAATTTTTTTCCCCCATTGTAACCCAATCCGTGGACATACTGTATAACAATTTTGTATTTTATAATATATTTCGTCTTTTGTTACTTACCTTAAAAGATTTGTTGGCGGTAATTGCACTTAAGATGGTAGACATAATCCACATGCACTTTAGATAAAAATCTTCAAATTGAAATAGTTCTACGTATTATCTATAAATCTGCATTCCTGTCGATTTGGGAACAGATAAGCACAATACATGTTCAAATACTGCATAATACTGCGCAATGCAGAGATTTTTAAAAATAAAAGGGCAACTTCCAGTTTTTTAAAATTTTGTAAACCTTCTTCGTCCGGTTATTACTTTATTATTATTTTTTCCCGTCGACACTTTTTTCCGCTGCATTTTTTTGCGTCGGCACTTTTTTCCGCGGCACTTTTTTCCATCGGCACTGTTTTCCAGGCATTTTTTTCCGCTACCCCATTTTTTCGTATCTCCTATAGTTATCGAGATTCCCTATGAAAACATCGAAATTGCCTTAACCTGTAACCTTGGAATACAGTTTATGGGCTTCGTATGCGTTAGACGGAAATAGACATATGATTTAAAATCTAGTATCCTACCCAGATAGCAGAGTAAGCTTAAATCAAGCTTGAAATAAGCTTGCATTGGCAAGCTGGTAAGCTTAAATCAAGCTTGATGTAGCAAGTCTGCAAGCTTACGTCAAGCTTGAATCAAGCTTACTAGTTACCACACGACAAGCTTGCAGTAAGCTGGATTTATAAGCTTACATCAAGCTTACTATGCAAGTCTGCAAGCTTGCAACAAGCTTGAATTAGGCTTACTAATACTCATTTGGTAAGCTTATTGTAACCTTGCTTTGCAAGCTGGAATCAAGCTTACCATGCAAGTCAACAAGCTTGCAACAAGCTTCAATTAGGCTTACTAATACTCATTTAGCAAGCTTACTGTAACCTTTCTTTGCAAGCCGGAATCAAGCTTACATCAAGCATGAATCAAGCTGAATTATACTTGAAGCATGTTTAATGGTAAACATCGATAAAAAAATATTTTGATTATAAAATAAAGTTCATGTTGTATTAAACACGTTGCCAACAGCACCACGAAATTAAAAAAATAAAAAGTAGACCATTATAAAGCATAATAGGTATTTATTATTGAAAATAATTAATTATTCTAATAAGTATAAAAAAACTTAAGTGTATCATGCACCTAAATAATAGTGAAGACTTACATATACCTTTAACTATAACTAATAAATCAAAATGTATACAGTGTGTCCAAGATAAGGAGGGCCAGTATGGGGATCTCGGTAATGGTAAGAGATACAAATTTGGTTAAATGGGAAGAAAGTTGCGCAATTAAAGAACTAAAAAAATGACGTCTAGAAATCCTTGATATGATTTTTCGTTTTTGAGATATCTCAAAAAAACCGAATTTTTTTATTTTATTTTTTATTTTTTTTGGCGTTAATATTAACGTTAGAGCGAAACTGATTAAACTTCTTTATAGCAACTTTTAGTGGACTTAATGATTACGTTATCAATTTTTTTATCTGACGTTTCGTCTTCGAGAAACCATCATCAACTTCATTTTTTTAAATACGGTCCTGGTTTTTTGATGCCAAATTTGTAAAGCCCTTGTTACTCTAAATTCAACAAAGTACCACATATTATGGTTTAATTACGTTTCGAGCTTTTTTCTGATCATCATCAGAAAGTTTTTTAGATACGGACCTGCATTTCTCATAATTTTGTAAAAATAAGTTCATACAGTAAGTTAGGCCGTTTTACATGGCGTTAAAATATTAAAATGCACATCATAATGTCATAATTCTGATACATTAATTTATTAAGCAACCAATAACTATTAACAATAAACAACAAATAAATGAACAAAAGATAGGCAGAAAGAATGAGAAAACGAGCCTTGAAACAATGTGATAGGTATTTAACGTTTTGAAATAGAAGAAGAACTTAGAAGATTGGTTGTTGAAGCCTTTCAAAGTATAACGCCAGTATTGCTGAATAATGTTTTAGATTCTACAAGTAGATGTTATTTATGCATAGAGAATGATGGCAACCTTTTTGAATACCTTCTGTAAATTTAATACCTATTAAATGGTTTCGATGTTTGTTTTGTTATTCTTTCTGTCTATCTTTTGTTCATTTCTTTTTTGTTTATTGTTAATAGTTATTGGTTGGTTATTAAATTAATGTATCAGAATTATGACATTATGATGTGCATTTTAATATTTTAACGGCATGTAAAATGGCCTAACTTACTGTATGAACTTATTTTTACAAAATTATGAAAAATGCAGGTCCGTATCTAAAAAATTTTCTGATGATGATCAGAAAAAAGCTCGAAACATAATTAAACCATAATATGTGGTACATTGTTGAATTTAGAGTAACAAGGGCTTTGCAACTTTGGCATCAAAAAACCAGGACCGTATTTAAAAAAATGAAGTTGATGATGGTTTCTCGAAGACGAAACGTCAGATAAAAAAATTGATAACGTAATCATTAAGTCCACTAAAAGTTGCTATAAAGAAGTTTAATCAGTTTCGCTCTAACGTTAATATTAACGCCAGAAAAAAATAAAAAAGAAAATCCAAAAACTCGGTTTTTTTGAGATATCTCAAAAACGAAAAATCATATCAAGGATTTCTAGACGTCATTTTTTTAGTCCTTTAATTGCGCAACTTTCTTCCCATTTAACCAAATTTGTATCTCGTACCATTACCGAGATCCCCATACTGGCCCTCCTTATCTTGGACACACTGTATACAAAATAAATAACACCATATACAACTACTCCTGAGATTGGCTTCGCTGATCCCTGCAAAACAAAATTACTGAAAATTGATGTATACAATCATTTGCATCATTTACTTTATAAACTTTGTTACATATACTTTTGAAAAAATTTGAATAATTTAAGAGATCTCTGCCAGACTGCCATTTTTTATATAAACGCATTTAAAGAAAATATTTGAAGATGCGCTCATACATAATTATTTACCTTCGGTTTCTTCGTGTTTTCGCTTGTTGAAGCCAAATGCACACTACTCCCCTAATTTTTTCATCGGTTGCCTCCTCTCGAAACATTTTCCGGGCATCCACTATAAATAACAAAACTGTTAAATTAAATAAACAGAATAACAAAAAAAACTTACCATGAATAGCATTACAAATTTTCTTTTTGCAAAATGCAATTTTTTGAATTTCGTTTTTCATTTTTCCTGAATAGGAAAATTGTTCAGCTAATAAATCTGACATTATGCGGCGCATCATGTTGTTTACAGATGTTTTCATATCTCTGGCACCAATACTGGCTAAAATTTTTACCTGCAAAAAATAAACAATACAATAAGTAAAGCAATAACTTCGCGGTTTCGGAAATGTAAGTAATAGCTATTAACATATCTAGGAATGTTATGAGTATCATAACTGCCGCAGAAGTTTTGAAATCCGAGCTCGTAGAGCGAGGATTTTAAAACTTCTAAGGCAGTTATGATTCTTAACATCCGTGATTTGTTCAATAGTTTATCGGTTGCTATATGGTTATGGTTGCCATGTAGGGTAATATTCTTTAACCCTACAGATAAGTTATGACCTAGTTACCAGCCTACTTTTGTATATGTAAACAAAGGCTTAATATCCTGAAACCGATAAAGCTCTTTTACCGCTATCTTCTGTTGTGTTCTGGTTGGCTGTTTATAATGCCTAACCTGCGCCGCCGCAGAATTATACAGCTTATTCGGGCCTGCGCCATAATTATTCCAAACCACGAGGCAGGCTATGACGTCATAAGTAAACAACGGTTCTGTTAAAACTGAATTGAATCCCACCATGCAATCCGCAATTCATGTAATAAAACGAATAATAATGTCTCCAACCCACAACAATGTCACAATATTAACAAACGGTGATTAATTACGACTAAAATTATGAAAAACCGTCTTATTAAACACTTACCTTCTGCACGGTTATTTTTGTTGCTAAAAGTAATCTTCAACACACTAGCTCAATAAACTACAAAACGAACATCAACCACAACAAAACACCGTAGAATAATAAATGGTAGACAAGCAGATACGGAAGCCGAATGATGTTGATGGTAGAAGACGTAGTACATGACTAAAATTATGTGCAAGGCACTTCGCTTCGTTCGCCTTTAAGCATGCGCGATGCGCTTAGTAAATATTTGCTAGTATAGCTTGCAACTTAAGCTAGGTTCAAACTTACTGCAAGCTTACTTGGAAAGCTTATTCTGACAAGGGAAAATCTAGTCAAAATCCAACTTACCGTAAGTTTACGTGCTATCTGGGTAGGATTTAGTGTTTTCTGAAAACGAAACACCTCCATTCTGCGGATACTAGATGTTAATCGCATATAATTATTTCTGTCTAATGCATACAAAGCTCATAAGCTGTATTCCAACTCAATTGATTACCTTTGTTCACATTTTCCGCCACCAATCTGTATAAAGCTAACTAGCAATTTAACCAATTCTGTCATTTCAACCCAACTTGCCTTTCGCGAGAGAACATTAGAGGCATTAAAATTTCGACGGAAAACTCAATGGGTGGAAATTCAGAATACACATTACAAGACTTAGCAAATTCTTAACATTCGGATACCTACAATACCTAATTATCTTTTCTTTTGCTAAGGGAGCTCAAATCTATTTTCGTGAATAAGCTTGGTCTCTGTCGCAGTCTTCAGGTTAAGGCAATTTCTATGTTTTCATAGGGAATCTCGATAACTATAGGAGATATGGAAAAATTGATTCCCATCCTCGAACTCTTTTTTCCAGAAAAGCTTAATGGTTTAAACCAAAATGGGCTACCGTCTTTTGTTTTCGAGTTATAAACAAAACTTTAATTTTTCGATTTTTCGTTTTTTGACAATATCTCGCTTATTTATAAAAATAGATAAAAGTAATTTGACGTTCTTCTGGCACCTTTTCGATACAAATGCAGTGGGTAGTCAGTTATTCAAAAAAAGTTTTAAAATTCTAGTTATACCATAAAATTGTATTTTTGTAGATGAAATCCATAGTTGTATGTGGTATCATGAGTAAGAGATGTTTTTCCCATTCCAGTGTTATATATCATAATATACAGATTGGTGGCGGAAAATGTGAACATAAGTAATCAAATGTTTGTGAATACAGTTTATGGACTTTGTATGCGTTAGGCATAAACAGACCTATATGCGATTAACATCTAGTATTCGCAGAATCAAAAGGTTTTGTTTTTAGAAAACACCGAATTCTAGGATACTAGATTTTTTAAATCATATATGTCTACTTCTGTCTAACGCATACAAAGCCCATAAACTGTATTCTAACTCAATGGACTGCCTATATTCACACTATCCACCACCAATCTGTATAATATAACATATACTGTCCCTCATAAATTTGTAACACATGGATTTTTTATCATCCATTTATCAGAGTGTTTTATTCCTGATACAAGTTCTACATCTTCTCAAACTAAAAATGCACTTGCCAAAATTTAAATATATTCGTATACAGGGGAGGTTCAAAAATGAAATGAAAATGGTTCAAGAATAAAGTACCGTTATTTTTCAAAATAGACAAAAATGTTATTTAAAGAGGTTAAAAGTAGGTGTCAAACATAAAGTCACAGTTACTTGCTCCGAAAACATTTTTTTCTGGTTTCTCCTATTTTTTTCTTACCACGCTGTGTATTACCAAATGAAATACTTCAAAGTTAACTTATCAACGGATACGATAAACGTGTATTGTCAAACCTGAGTTTCCCTCACTTAGCAACCAGGATATTACGTGATTCAAAATCAGTGCAAACAAATTTCATTTTTGTGTCAAATTTTTAAATAATTTAATAACAAATGGACCAAATTATTTAAAATCAATTATAATTTTTTTCGTTGATCGTTTATTTATGGGTCCATTAATGTATAGAGAATCGTCTATTAATGACCCTTACTAATGAATATTTTTTATTAATAAACGATTTTAAAAATCTGTTTATGTTGGTGGAACTGTAAGTCTATGTCAAATTCGAGGTTAACAGGTTAGGTTTTGCGTCAGTTTTGACACAAACTGACTCAAAACCTAATCTGCTAACCTCATATTTGACATGACTTACAATGTCACGAACATAAACAGTGCCAACCTAAGAAAAAAATCACAACCATTTATGGTCACCCGGTACCATTAATGTCAAAACTTTAAGTGTCAAATTCTTTTCATGGAATAAAATTAGATTCTCTTCAAATAATATACGATCAACGGAAAAATATTGTAACTAACTCGTATGTTAATCGGCGATTAATAATATCTACAATTAACGCGCTCGCTAGCGCTCGCGCATTAAAATGTCTCGATTATTAATCGCTCTCATTAACATACTTGTTTGTTAAATAACTATTAAGAGATATGATATAACAAATACTTCCAATTAACATTTTTGTGTATTTTAAAAAATAAGAGTACCTTTTTTTTCAATCATTTTATTTTTTTATTCAAGGAAAATCGGTTCTGAAAGATAATTTTTAAATTTAAATATGATTTTTGTAATTTGCTAGAAATATGTTCCTTAAATCTTAATTTATTATCGATGATAAGTCCTAGATTTTTACAAGAATCTTTAATTTCCAATGACATATCCCTTATTTTAATAGATATGTTATTAACATTGGCATCTCTAGTTTTTGCCCTACCAAATAACATCACATAACATTTACTTGCATTAATTTGAAGATTATGTTTTTCCGAATATTCTATAAGATTTTTAAGATCAAAATTACCTTTAGCATTGACATCATCTACTTTATCGGGATTAAATTTGATTAATAGTTGTGTGTCATCTGCATAAAAATGGTAATCACAAAATCTTAGAGATGTTTTTAAATTGAAGGTATAAATGATATATAACAAAGGCCCTATCGTTAACGATGAGATAGGAATGTTAAAGTTGGTTAAATCCTATTGTCAAAAAATCCTCACAAAGATAGATAAGAATATTAAGCACACTAATAGCTTGTAAGGCACATACCTTACTTAATTGCATTGTGCGCTAAGGATTTTCCATGGTATAAATGCAATTTTTCTTATTTTTCGATTTATTCCAAGTCTACAGCTTGCTAAGGAGTGTTGTAGAAAGTTAATATTGAAAATGGTGTTGCAGTACATAGAGAGTGTAAAGGGCCATCGCAAATTGTTATTAGATGGTCATTTGTACATCAAAGACAAACAAATTGATACGAAGATATACTGGAGGTGTGAACGTCATAAAAAATTCAAGTGTAGTGTTCGTGTTGTATCAGTGGACAACGATATTACACAAAAAAATGGCCAACATAACCATGCAGCTGATGCTGCAGAAATAGAGGCAGCTCAAGTAATGCAAAATGTTAGAGAAGGTGCAAGACGTACCCAGGACACTTCATAGTATCGCAAGCATCTTTAGGATTATCACAGGCAGCGTCAGCAAAACTGCCAAAAGTGGACAACATGAAAAGAACTATACGAAACATTCGAACTAAGCATGATGCTGCTCCAGCTATACCTGGTCATCGAAGAGAACTTGTAATCCCAAATAATTACAAAATTACTAAAAATGGAGCAGATTTTCTATTACTTGATTCTGGACCCGCTGACGATCGAATATTAATTTTTTCCACAAGAAGGAACTTGCGGCTATTAGCTCAGTCCATACATTGGTACGTAGATGGCACGTTTAAAACTGTGCCACATCTATTTTGCCAATTATATACAATCCATGGGTTGCAATATAACAATGCTATACCATTAGTATATGCACTACTGCCAGATAAAACCGAAGAAACCTACACTCGATTGCTTACAAGTTTGAAAGACATTGAACCGACAGTTTCACCAATAAGCATACTTATGGACTTTGAATTAGGGATGATGAATGCAGTGTCTGCAGCATTTCCGCAAACCAGGCAACGAGGATGCTTTTTCCATTTTTCTCAATGTTGTTTCCGTCACATCCAGTCAGAAGGACTTCAGCGTCGATATGAAGCAGAACCTGAATTTGCCCTAACAATGCGATTGTTGCCTGCTCTGGCATTCGTGCCTGCAGCAAATGTAGTAGATATCTTTGAACAGTTGTGCGAAGAAAATGTTATTCCACAAGAAGCTCAAGGTGTGCTAGACTACTTTGAGGATACGTGGATAGGACGCCCTCAACGACGTCACCGTCGCCCGCCGCGTTTTCCTCATGTTATGTGGAATTGTTTTGATGGTGTGAATGAAGATTTACCTAAAACCAACAATTCCGTGGAAGGATGGCATCGAGGCTTTGACCAGCAAGTTTCTTCAAACCATCCAAATATTTGGAAATTTATAGAAGCACTGCAGCGAGAGCAGAGTCTTAACGAACTCAAAATAGAGCAATATGTAAGTGGCGAAGAACCACCTAGAAGCCAGAAAAGGTATCGGGATTGTGCTGACAGAATAAAGCGCCTTGTCAGTAACTTCGATATTCAAGAAAACATCGTCGATTATTTACGTGGGATTGCGCATAATTTTAATTTTTAATATTAGTAGATATGTAATTGGGTAGGATATATTTGTTAAGTATTGTTTGATTTACTAGAATAAAGTTAAAATAAAATAAAAAACAAAAAAAACTTCTAAACACGCCAGTCCTAAGCTTGAATAAAGTGTGAAGAAAAGTTGATGCTATTAATGTTAATAAATGTAACCGTAATATATTTTCGACAGAGTGATTTTCGGTCTATTGCTGCTTCGGTCTAGTGACGTTTCGGTCTATTGCTGCTTCGGTCTAGTGACGTTTCGGTCTATTGCTATTCGGTCAATTGAGTTCGGTCAATTGCTTTCGGCCTATTGAGTTCGGTCTACTCGCCGTGTACCATTGAATATTGTTTTGCGATCTCGTTAAGCATATTTGAAATAGTATGTGAGATAGATATGGGAAAATCAATATGTGAATATACACAAAATCAATTTGATGTTAAGTGGCAGTCAAGTGTGAAAACTTACTACCTGTAAGTTAGCAAGAAATTATTGAACGTAAGGAAGAGATATCGTATTTCTATTTCATTTAATAAATATCATCCCTATTGTAACTAGTCTTTTAGCCTACCAAATAAGCGTCCGTCTTGGAATTAAAATAAGTGTTGTGGTTTTAAAATTGAACGTACAGCAACGGCGACAAACTAATTTAAATTTTAAGCAACTGATGTAGTGGATCAACAGATGTGACATAGCTATTACATACACATTTACTGTTTTGGGCTCATCGCTGGTACAGCGACAATTAAAAAAATCAGCAGAACACCTTAGGTCGACTGAGAGCTTACTTGTTCCACTGCTATAGCATTGACTACTGTTGGTTTTTCTCTAACAATTATTAATGTATTTCACGTTTTAAATTGGTAGATTGTACAAGAAGATTTTATTAATTACTTATTATCACGTTAATTAAATAAATAGTGTAACTGTTGAAACTGGTAGTTACAGTTTTTGTTCAAACATAGTTCGACATTATATTGTGCTTTGTTACTTTAGATGAAAAACCTGTCGCTCAGTAGATTTACCTCTTCTCATTCTTTATACCCTTGAGAGAACGTAGCGGACAAGGGTGATGCGTTTTCGCCATATTTTTCTGCCTTGTGCTTCATCTAGCATTCTGTGGAATGGATGGTGACAGTAGGCATCATTATTTCTCAATGAGAGATTAAAAAGGATACCGATTTTACATTGAGAAAAGCAATGTTGATACTAAATATTTATAATACCTACATTAATATTCAAATCCATATCAATACATAACCTGTGTGTGGTATGATCCAAGTCCTCTGGAGAACTACGTATATAATTCCAACTTCTAAAGGTTCCTGCTTACTTTGTTAGCCCTTAATAACAGTTTGAAACTTCGAATGTAGTGGTGTAGATGTAGAATTGATGATGTAACAATGCACTGCGAGCTAAGGCTATTGCATAAAGAAGCTAAAGAAATTCTAGTATGTCAGAAGTGGAACCTATTTAATTGAGTCATTAATCGGCAGCGACAAAAATCGATTGGAACTATTTTTTCTATTTTTCTAAATTTCTGAGTAGAAATAAATAAACATACTAGCCAATATTAACAAATTGGCTAGAGAGCAGAAGAATTGTAGTTGCTACAAGAACTAGAAAAAAAACTATTAAGATACTGATTCACATTTCATTTTAACTTTGAACGTTATGAAGATTTCAGATAATTTTCAGAAGAAGAAATATATAAAAAGCAATACTAAAAATCTGTAAAGGACTTTACTCAGAACTCCCCTCGCAAATGGACGTTGTGACAATAAATAATTTTAAAAAACAAAGGAAACTAGATGTAAAAAAAATGTCTTCACGTTCCATATAATACGGAAAGAATAAAGAAAATACTTGAATAATGAGAACAAATTATTTAAGTAACAGTTTTCTGTAAAATCAAAAATATATTTATCCCATATTATGTCGACTTTTTACCGGACACTGTATATATAGTATATAAAACAGAATATAATAATGACCATACCACGTTAAAACACCGTTTAAGCCGATTACGAAAACTGGGCGTGTTTTAAAGAGCAGACGTGTATTCAAATATCGAAGAAGGGGCTTGCACTGTCTCATCTTGTTTATTTATCTTCTCATTCATGTTTAAACAAAACATAAAGGTGCATGCCATTCAAACTTCTTGATCTGGCACATAGACTCTTAAGCTTTAGAAGCTGCAGACAGATTTAATTATTAGACCTTTTCTAGTTCTATATAAACAGAGTGCTGCATTGGTGCCGGCAACATATGAAAGCCCATGCTAATTACGAGGTTTTTAAATATTGGCTTCCCTAATTATTTTACCACAAAATCGTATTGGGTTATTTGAAACAAACAATCCAATTGGAACAAGTTTTACAGGTTCAGTTTGAAAATACTTAAAAAACATGTTAGCTAAACTTTTAAGTTTTAAATAAAAAATGAATTGGGCTTCGATAAGGCACTGTTAAAATTTAACAGGTGGCTGATAAACCTAGTTGAAAATAGCCGATTGTGTAAGTGTAATAGTTAACTACGTAAAAGGGCGTAGTATTGGCGTTGGCTAGTGCTGGTAGCAGAGCTGGGCAGTAATTAATTACTTTTTAATTAAATTACTAATTAAATTCCTTTTTGTTTATTTGCCTTGGAATTGAATTACTTTTCAAAATGCGGTAATTGTAATTGGGAATTGCCATCTTTGTTAGAAAGTACTTGAAAATTACTTTTTAAAAGTAATTAATTACTGCATTCAATTACTCAATTACTTTCGTGTAATTAAATTACTCTAAAGTATTTAAATTACATTATAGGTATTTGAATTACTTGTGGTAATTGAAATTACTCGAGGTAATTGAATTACTTTGTGGTATTTCAATTACTGAATTACTGACCTCGATAGGGTGCTAAATCTCCAGAACGCATAAATAAGGTCTTATTAAGTTACATATTAAGCAAATCGCAGGGTATTCCCCGCGCAATATATGCCTAATTTATTATTTCCTCTGACGAGTCGAATAACAGCAACTTCTGCATTTTGTATGACGCGTCCACGAGCATTAGTGCGTGTATCTGTAGTTTGTAATAGTAACACATTTATTGTGATAGACGCTAAGTGTAAGACGCTATAAGAATATTTGCGGTGAGTACATTACAGATTACAATACCTACGGTAAAATAATAATTTTAAATAGCTTCATTAGATGATATTGGTTCATAATGATTATTTATTCATTTCAATTTGCTTGTTTTAAATGATCCGTGCAAGTGTAACAGACCTTAAGTCCAGAAAATTACGTTTTTGAGTGAGGAATTGAATTAAACGGACAAAATCCGATAACAACATTTAAACAGAGGTCCGTTGCAATTTTACATGACACCGAGTAGACGTTGAAATTAAGAACGTTTTTTAAAACAGTGTAGAAAAAGTGTCAGATTAAATGTTAGGTTATAAATGTTTGACACATCAGCTTTAGCTTTAAGTATTGAAAATGCAATATATATTTTTTTGAAGGTACTGCCTCAAAAAGGAATTTTTTTTAGCGACAACGTGTTGCTGTTCACATAAGATTTTTCGTGAGTTCACGATTTTAAATTTATAGCCCATGCTTTTGACTATTCTTCATATTGTACTACGAGATCCATTGTACTGTAGTTCTTCTTTCGCATAATTTAAAAGTTCTTGCACAGTAAAGTACTAATTGTTTAATGAAAATTCCAAATTTTTAATTGTAGGTCTTCTTTAAATGTGAAATTTCAAAATTTTGCGTTTTTTAAATTATTTCCCGTCTTTGTTGTAGCCAAATTAGGTTCATCTTGCTCAATTGTGTACACCTTTGCTCTGGATACCTATCAGAAAAATAATAAGAATTGATATTTTGTTTTAAAATTTCAGAAGTTACCTAATACATTTTTAATAACTATTTGTATTACTATTTACTAGGGAGGAAAATGTATCATTCCCTCCCGCAGATGTAAAAAATATTATTGTTTTTATTTAATACGCGTTCTATTTGAAAAACGGTCTTTTTTGTTTTATTAAATGAGACATTTGTCTCACTGGTTGCTAGTTCAAAAATATTTAAATATGAAAACCAGGAGGCTAGTTGATTTATTATTAATCATAATCACAATGTCTCTAATGGCAACGGCAGTCAATGTATTATATTCCCTCTCACTGCCATTGGAAACCAACCAGGGACCCAAACGTATATTTTCCCTATACCCCCAACAGGCGACAGAAAATGTCACTTTCGTATAAAGGGGTAAAAAAAGTATTTTTGAACAGAGCCAACAAAAAATGCTCAAGTTGCGCCAATTGGATCGTTCTTCTACAAAATCTAAATAGAAATTTGCTGTCAAACGCTTAAGAAATCCAATGCTCCACCCTGTATACTTAGGTAAGTTACATATTTTCGTCATTCAGCCTCATGTTAAGCCTATTTAATAATAGATTGTTCTACAAGTTAAGAAAAGTGAAAGTTTTTCAACGTTTAATTTACGAGCGAGTGATGCAAAGGGAGTGGATTAATTTGTCACGAACATGGAAAAATCGCTTTTATAACATATTCAGCGTGCTATTCTTTCTAATATCATTACAAAATCTAGCCAAAATTAAATTCGACATTTCTTCATATTCGAATTTTTTTTTTTAATTGGCAGTATAGAACGTCGAAATCGTCAAATAAAATACGACAAATTGGCAGTGAAGTAATCCATTGTTTTACAACTTTTTGTAGGCGGCTGGGCGAAAGGTAAACGTCAACCGACGTCAATGTAACCTATAAAAGTTGGTTAAAATGTTGTAACTTCGCGATTTCTCGATTTAAAAAAAACAACGTACCCCTGGGCACTGGAAGTTTCATTTCAATCCTTGTGTGGTTTATTTGCTTTAGCCCTTCGGGCCTCGGCAACTAAATGCACAATCGTGATAAAAAGCTCAACTTTAGTGATAACTTATGTGGAAACTAATATAAAAAAATATATAGATTTGAACTTCCAAGTCCCTATACCTTCTTACTGAAGGCACTTTGTACTAAAGTATATTAGGTTTAATCGGTTTATTATAACCTAAGGAATCTATGCCAAATCGGTGTCCCATTTTTTTGGGACACCCTGTATAATTGTTGAATTTATTTATTTACTTACATCTTACATCAAAACAAACTAAAAACTTTTGGTTTTGGTGAACGATGCATGTAGCTAGAAGATTTAATTATCAAAAAACCTTCAAGAGTGATAAAGTATTAGGTTACTATAGTTAACAAAACATAAAAATTAAGCATTTTTAGATAACGATTACGAATCGACACGACACTAATGATAGTTGCAACTTGCAAGAAAAGTCTACTAAATACAACTATATGACAATTATTTTTATTGAAAGTAATTGAAAAAGTAATTGATGTTTACAATTACAATTACTAAGTAATTGGTACTTGAATTACTATTTCCTGTGAGTAATTGAATCTCTGGTAATTAAATTACTACATTGGGCGGTAATTGGTAATTAGTAATTAATTACTTTTGAAAAGTAATTTGCCCAGCTCTGGCTGGTAGTATGCTTCTATTGAAACAAATTGTAAATCTTTCTCTGGAGTTAACAAATACATGTTTTACCTAAAACTGTTCTGTTAAAGATGGTCTTCAATTGTGCACCTGCATAATTTATGCAGGTGTACAATTTAGTTAATAAATTATCGAGAATATATTAAACAAAGAAAACATAATGTGTTAAAGTAGTGTAATTGTCTGAAATATGTTCACTCTTATTTTGATCTTTACTTGAAACCATTCGTGTGGGCAAAGGCTTTGGGTTTTAACACTATTTGGAGCACCTACTGCCAACTTGAATTCTAAAATAATTTTCCAGTGCTTCCATATCTAAAAGATGTTATCCACACATATTATTTAACATGCAAAGTAGTAGACTTCTCTCAAAATGTCACCTTTCAAGCCTTATCTCTATTATTATAATACTATTTTCACTTTTACAAATTATTATTCATGTAAAATAAGGTGTACGTAAACAGCAGAATGCGTGGAAGTAATTGTAAGAAAAAATAAAACTTGTTACGAGTAGTATGTTACAGATTGAAAATTTGACACTTTATCTGTTAAGACGACCAAAAATTTAGCGTTCAAACTTAAATAGTTGTATGTTTAAACTAAATTGCACAGTGCCTTTCTGAACAATCGTAGTCGATATACTAGAATTTCTAGGATGCAGTTTATTAAACTGCTGTACATACAGTGAATACCTACAGTGGGTAACAGAATTCATGTGTACACAATATCACAATTTCAAAATTGATAGTAAATATTGCATAATTCCAATTTGCTTTTGTCAGAAGCAGTACCGGTATCGACTGTAAATTACCAACAAATATTCAATTACTTCATTTAATAGAGTAATCATGTAACACATTCATCAACCAAATCGATTAAATAAGTAAATAATAGTAAATCGATCAAAGTATAATTAATCAATTAATCTGCAGTAAATACTGTTGAACAATGTATACAAATGTATATAAAATTAAACAAGCTAGTAGATTTACTAATTTGTATATACTCCATAAAATACACAACTGAAGAAAAAATTCAAGTCTTTATGCAAATTTACCTTTGTGTTTACTTCGACTATTTTGTTGTTGAGAATAAAATAAAACGTCTTGTATCAGCATTATTTGCTGTTAATTTGAGAACAAAATCGAGACCTTTCGAATTTTCTAACGTGTTGCGTACACTACTTTATGGCATTTTATAAGAAATGTAAAATACTAAACTTTTACATAAAAGTGACATTAAATGTCAAAACATAACCAAGTTGAGCAGAACTCGTTTCTACGTACTAAAGCACAATAAGCAGCCCCAGTTAATGCTATGCGTTTGGCAGTACTGAAGTGTATTGTTGGTGACACTGTCTATGTCTAATTCGCGGTTAGCAGTTTAGGTTTTGCGTCAGTCTGTGTCAAAACTGACGCAAAACATAACCTACTAACCTCGAATTTGACATAGACTTACAGTGTCACCAACAATATACTTCATTAAAACAAATCGCTGTTGCTATGCAGAAAACTGTTGCTAATGTAGAAACGCACCACATTTCTCAACGATTTTGAATGTAGAAATGTCGTACATTACCAAATGATATGCGATAAAATGATTTTTCTAATTGTCTTGTCCAGTTTTTACTATTTCTACTTATCTCTGCTGTCTCTTGATTCCTGTATTGACGTTAGTATCAGAAAGTAGTATTACTGTCAGTGCACTGAGTGTGAACTATGCGACTGATCGTCTAATTCTAAGTTTCCATCTGTAAACTCTGCTTTTACACGAGTAGCTGCAACTGAAGAATAACACCAACACGTTTTGCTATAAGACTTTTTCTAATCGTCTATTTTAATAAACCCCTTGCAAACTAAAGTAAATTGCAAAAGTTCTGTAAATACCCACAAACTGGGAGAATAGATTTAATTATTTGTAATATGCACAGTACACAATAATATAGGTAAATTATTGTTGTTGAACAGCCAATTGGGACGCAAAAAATATGCAGGTGAATGCACTTACCTGCTGGGTTAAATCATTTCTATTCATGAAGTTAAAATTCAAATTAAATTGTGGGTGGAATTATTTAAATTTATGTACAGTTGCAAACATTATGATTGTTTTATTTCAGTGTTTCTAAGTGTTTGTACGAGCGATAAGAGAGCTTGTTCATTTCAACAATTTGTCGATTTTAAGTTTATTCGTCTCCTTTTCAACATTTTCCTTTTGTAACGGACAGGTTGCTTTAATACCTTACTTACAGTTTGAGATGATTTTAATCAACTTAATTAATTCGTAATTTCTAAAATATTTTCATAGTGACATTAGATTTGGTGGTGCTATTATCAATATTTGTGTGGCGGTTCCTATAGCTTTTTTAAATCCTTCTCTGTAGCATGCATATTACAGCTCAATGACGTCACACTCGAGAAACTGTAGGAAGTTGACTACATACTATATCCCCAGCAGAGCGTAGCATAAAAGAGTAGGTGCATTCTAAATGGAAACGAAAGCACTTCAACAGAAAGCGTATCTTTCGGAGGCCACTTCAAAGCAGTACAAATAAAGGAAAACAAAGAACCAGTTATTCTTTTAAAAGATAATAGGTTTTTTGGTGAAACTGTTAGAAGACTATCAAAATATTAAGTATCATGCTTTACTAGCAATATTTGAATATCTAAAATAAATTAATTAAACAGAAAGTTATCCTCCGAAAACAGCCTAAACCAATGTTAATTAAAGTTGCTTTTACCAGAGGGGAGACTCTAGCAATAACAACTTAGAAATATATTTTCGCACAATCGTCTTTATATATTATAGTCGAAGTTAATAATTCCCTGCAATTTACAGTAAGCATTTTTCTATTTTCTGGATTTTACCTTGCAGTGGTAATTAATCGAAAGTATTCAGGAGCATCATCTTCTTATCGATATGGATTCTTCTACTTATACTCAGATTTTATTTAAAATTTTCTACACATATTAGCGTTGCAATTCAAGTAGAACTATTTGGGGAATTGTGTACACGGCCAGAGATACAACTTCAGTTCGATGACAGAAATGCCCAGCATATTAAAAGCTACTTCGGTTTAATGGAACAAAAATAATTGGATGTTGGTATGACAATTTCTAAATAGAACTTGAAATCTTATTTTAAATGTTTCATTAAGTTTGCAACTGTAACATATCTGTATTACCTATTCTCTTTAATATACGGTTTGTCAAGTTCGTTTAAGTTGTAATTCATTAAGATAATGACTCGCATTTCCATGTTCCTTTACAAGACCATAATACGCTCTTAACACACAAGCATTGTTAGACAGTTTAATTAATTGAGAGAAATGTGTAGAGATATGTACATTGTACATCTGTCACTACCGCAGATAATAATTTCAAAATTTATAAGAAATGTGGCATAGGTTGTTACGTGGCGATACGAGCGAATTACCTTGAGGAAATAAGAGCATCCATTTATACAAATCGAGCTAGTAAAGTATTTTATGTAGTACCGCGCGAAATTGGTCGCTTTCTAACCTATTTTTGAGGGCGCAACGTGTCACTTTCTAGCCCAAGGGCCATATTACATATCTAGGTGGAAGGTATTTCATTACTGCCGAGAGATTAAGTTGAAAAATAAACCATTCCCTATTTTTACTTCCTACCCCGGGCAAGAAGTAAGGTTGCCATGGCAGTGGGTAAGATAAATTGTTATTAGCCTAACGTCAGTTTTGAAGAACTTTCAAATCCATTTTTCCAATTCTAGTTTAGATTAAAGTGGTTGTCAATAAAGTAGTATAAATACCACGGCGAAAAATGTCATTCCTGTAGCGAGATAAAATGGACGGTAATTAAAAACTGTCAACCTCGGTCTGTAATATGCTATTACAGTCCGCTAAGCGACAGTAAGTGATCCGTAAAGTACTTTACGGCCCGATTAGTGTCTTGTGTAGCAGTTTGACAAGTATGACATCGTAATTTGCCAAATTTATAAAAATTATAATTTTTGTTTTAATTATGAATATTCCGGTCTGTACATAAAATCGTGTATGCACTTGGTGTATAACTAGGTTATATAGCCGGTGTATTATAGTCCGCGGCTACGCTTAGGGCTAAGCCGCAGACCATAAACGCCTTCTTATTCCCTCCGTACATAAATAACTATTCTGATCATTTAATTGCTAAATCTAGATAATATTTAAACATGCAAGCAATAATTATTTGGAACTCTAGAAAAGGCAGATTTAAAATCAATAGCTTTTTATAAAACACATAATTATTGATTACAACACCGAGTGCTATATAGGTTACAAATCGTAACTGCATGCTTAAATAGACACTTTTCGAAGAGATAAATCCTAATACATAATATTGTACCATTACTAATCAGATCTCCAGATAATTCACCACTAAACAACGTTAACCTATTTCGTTCGAAACTTTTCTCTTGCTACCTTAGAACAATTTATAGGGCCAACAATTTGTAGAAGTTAATGATGTTAAAACACGTTCAAACGCATGTGGTATTTAATGTAATTTCATTAAATTTAATTTATTTCAATACGTCATTATAGCTAACAATCAAAGGTTTAATTAATCAAAATGGTGCATGCAAATGCGTTGCTAAACTGAAATACATCTCAAAGTGGTGCATATTTTTCTTATTTAATCCAAATTTTATCTTACTATTTTTACTTCCCTCGTTTGAAAGACGAAGGAAGTATTGTAATCATGAAAAAATCACCTTTCCAGATTCCTTCAGATATTTACGTTTCAAGGTCCCTAGATGACAGAAAACCGGGTTTCCTCAATTCCATCTGTCTGTCTGTATGTCTGTCTGTCTGTCTGTCTGTCTATCTGTCTGTTCGTTTATCTGTCTGTCTGTTGGCGGTATAACTCAAAAACTATTTCTTGGAGAAAAACGATATTTTGTATGCTTATTATGTATCGACCTGACACGGAACCGAGAAAATTTCAGATAAATATATACAGGGTGAGCACCTTAAAAAATAAAATTTGGTTAATTTGTGTTTGAACTCAGAAATACATAAAAGTAGTAATTTGTACGTAGCATAGACTTTATCCCTGACAAAAATGGAACCCAACAGATAAAAGATAAATGTTCTACAAGTGAAGAAGGTGCAAAGAAGAAGTGCGTTAGGTTGAACTTTTTAGGCTGCCAGCCGCATAAATGGGTAAATCACCAAACCTTCAAATACACAGGAAACGCATATTTGAGCATGAACTCAGTCCTAGGATGTGAATTCGAAGATATAGTTTTACAGAAGTGTACACTATCTGGAATTACCTTGCGGATATAAATGTAAAGGTCTCCATTCTCTTTGAGCTTGCTGAAACCCAATAAAAATATATTCCGAATATTATATACATTCAGCTTATGAAATGTTGAAAAAATAATGAAGAAATTGTTAGTGAAAGAATTATCTGAATTGATTTATTGTTGTAAATAATAGAATAAATTTTCCATTGCCTGATTTAGTCAAAACGCACCTCGTTTAAGCACGCAACTTAATACATGCCCGGCGTGAAAGTTAATACAGCTGCAACGCAATGATATCAAAAGGGCTCCGTAGGCTTGTAAGAAATTGGTGAACGATTAGATCGCATTCGCAGGCGCTGTGGTTGGAATGCCGTCGGCAACTACTTTTTCTTATTTGAAAATTGATGTAATTTGCATTCAAGGGTATTCTTTTATTTTGTCCGTATTATTTGAGAAGGAAGTTCTGAGTAAAGCCTTTTACAGATTACGACAGTATATATTTAATTATGTACATAAAGGTTGAATGGAAAAACGTTATTTGTACACTTGCTTTTGGGTCCAACGCATAAGTGGCCTTACTTTAATTAAACTTAGAGGGTTACAGATGAAAATATGTTTTAACGACATTAATAAAAAAAGCAAAAGCATTCTAAATTATGTACAAAATAAACAAAATTATCTTAATGTTAAGACTAAATAAGTTATACGAAGTACTTAGTAATGCGAATTCCATTAATTTTCAAAGAAAGACAAACAATGCAATTGGTTAAATTCGAACCCGCGCTCCCAGAGAAGAAGTGATTTGTAGGCAGACTCCTTACGCGCTAGCCCAGGACTGTGCAGATACTTATAGTTGCGCTATAGGTGACGTGGTGACAACATAAGACTATTACCGATGGCGGACCAAGTGCCCCCGAATGGTGCCGATGAAAAGGTGTTACATGACACACGCTCGTTAAATAGGAATTATTTTATACCTTCCTTTATAATAATATTAAGTCTAAAATAATCAAAACACATTATCTTTATTAACATTTTAAACATATAGATACAGAGTGGAGCACTGTCTACCGATGGACTTTAATTAAAAGTAGCTTTTGATAATGGAACAAAAAAGGCACAAATAACTGTTGGCATTATTATGGTCAAATAACAATAAATTATGAGCATTTGATATAGCGAGTCCATTTTCTTTCAATGATAATATTGGACAAATAGTTAAGAACTGCAAGTTTCAAACCTTTAAATGAAATTTTATTTATTTCTTTCCGAATGCATTATCAAAAGACATTGTCAATCAAAGTCCATCAGTCGGCTGTGCGGTACCCTGTATGTGACTAAAGCTACCTAAATAAGAATTTTTTGGATCTTAAAACTACTTCTGTTTGTATTTTTGTAGTCGCATTACTTTCCATTAATGGCATGCATTATCTTAGTGTAAAATCTAACATACCTTAGTTATACAATAACTAAATAAAAAACACGTGATTGTGAGAAGTGTAACACGCCAATCCGCACTGCTGCAAATAAATATACCTACAGCAGGACTGATGGTAGATAACGTGACGTACAAAAAATGTAATATCAAATCGAACAGAATTAACGATACAAAATTTAAGGTTCCATTGAAGCCGTGTTCTACATCCTTCAATCGATATACATTACACTTGCTACAATGTCGCCGTCAACTTCAAATGGACAGAGCTAAAACGTATCGGTTCCTTAGTCCGCATTAGCTCGGAAGATGTAACAATACCAATCCTAAAAGTAAAACTGCTGGGGGGAAGATAAGCTGCTACGTTAAATCCGTGTTTTATAAATCTACAGTTAAAGTACATTATATTTCCGACAAAACAAATAATTTTTATCTTTAACCAGCTTGTACTGTATTTTGTAATACGAATTCATGCTAAATTGCAATTTAGAGAGTTACATACGTATATCGATCTGCATAAGTGTACTAACTATTGCTCTCGAGTAGAAGCACCGTTTAGACTTATAGCATACGAAGACATGGCAGAATGGAATCAAGTGCGAACTGTAGTTATATTAAATGCAAGATTGTGAAACTGAAGTATATGCAGGGTACCACTTGTAATAACGTCAAATTCAGGCACAAAATCTGCTATATTTCTCGACTACTCATACGGATTACCAGGCGCCGAGACGCTGCACAATATTAAAATTTCTGAACCGGAAGGTGGATAATAAAAAACAAAAAATGTTATTAAATTTGTCTAAAGTGTCGCAAAAAGAAGACTTGATTTGGTAGTGCAGTTGCCAACAGCCATATCTGCCATTTAACGTTAAAATATTTTTGGCGTTCTGTTGGCTTTACATTTTGTGCGAGCTAAGCACCACCATAGTATTGCATTTAAGTTTGTAGAAATATTCATCTTAACGTAATAAATTTAAAATGCATATTAACTCCGAATACGTAGTAACCTTGCTTTTCTGATGGATGCCTCTTTTTGAGATATGCGGTCGTTAGTTGGCCATGTTTCTAATAACAACTGAACCGTTGTTTTGTTTCAATGGTATTATGATCTATCACAAAGTTTTCTAAAATGCGTTGTTACAGAACATTTATAACAAACACAGATTTAGAAACAAAATACTGTTGAACATTTTAACCAAAAATCAATACCTAAACGCCCCATTTACGATATTTTGAAGTTTTGAACTTGAAAGTAAGGAGGGGTCCGGACAGGCGGCTAAAATAATGGCGGAAGAGAATTTCAAAAGGTTAATAAGGAAAATTTACATCAAATCTGAACAAAACATAACTAGGCTGCTAAAACATTCCATTGTACGCAACAGAACGTTTCAAAGTCATTAAAAAAGTTAAATAGAAAGCGCAGAAAGAAACAGAAAAGTCTTTGCTATACAAAAGCCCAGATAACTACATTGAAACTGACGTTCATTCAAAGAAAAAAATGTATTTTATATATAAAAGTAATTTCACCTTGAGCAAAAGCAGATGCCTGGCAATGACATAGATTATTTCAGCGATCCTTCGGCCATATCATGAAGTGTCAAGTTTAAAGGGAAAAGGCATTTTAATCTAAAATAATGTTGTAGATTGCCGTTGCGTGTAAATGCACAAGAGCTGTATTTTGGCAATTGTAGATTAGCAATTATCTACAAATTCTAATTCTAATACGACGATTATGTACTCTGATTAAATAAAGGGTTCTTTCATTACGCCAAGAAGATAACTAAATTTACTCAAGAAAAAAAATATTTCTCCTATCTCTCCATAATCCAATAAATATAAGATTGCTGTAGTAGGCTATGGGTCCTAAAGTGCTGTTCACAAAATTTAATACTAATTTAATTTTAATTTTCAGTAAATATTAAATTGGCTTTGGCAATAATTTGTGAGGATTTTTAGTTATAACCCCAGTTATGGCACATCTAAGTACTCGTTGGTAGTGAATTTACTTTTCGTGCAGCAATAATTTATATTTGTAGCATATAACTGGCACCTACATTGAAAACAAATAGGAATTAACTTAGATCAACAAGTATTAACGCATTTCTGGTTCACAAGCTGTAAAAATAAAAAGAGCAACGTTTAAAAATACGAAGGGGAAATCAGATCCTACCCAAATAATAACGTAAAAACAACTGTCAAAGCGACCCGAACAAACACACGCAATGTAGGTAAACGAAAGAGATCAAAGGGATATAGAATAAATATTTTATTTTTTGCCTAAATGCAAAAATACTGAATTAGCTGGTAGTGGAAAAATAAAAATAAATCTTTAAAATGTATTATTTGTCAACTAACATTTATTGAAATGTAGCTAAAAGTGCTTTAAATTTTTAAATAGTAGTTTTAAAATTTGAATTCTTTTAAAATTATTAATTAAATATATTTAACGACTAGAAAATATGCGAACAGAAAGATAGTGTATGTAATGTAAAATTAGGGTTACAGTAACTAAAATTTGATATAACGAATCAAGGCATTCAGTGAAGATTGACTGCTATACCTGTCCCTTAAATGTGATATAAATAAAAGGTAAAATAGGCATATTCACATTCCGTAATGACACAAATTTTACTCAGTATCACATATATATTTGCACAGGAACATGGTATATGGGCACGCACTCTACAGACAAGAGTTAATCGAAATAAATTTGACCAAGGAATCTATAACCCGTACAGTTTAGTATCGTTCCCATTTCATAAAATATGCTTGGCATGGTATTCATTATTATTAAATCGATCTAAGCAGATATTAACAATTTAGTATGTCAAAACTGAAAGTCTCATTACGGTATACTATAGAATTTCATTTTAAGTACCACAGATAATCGATCTGTCATAGCTGTGTGTACAGTTATTACCGCAACATATAAACTTACTGTTTATTTTTTTGTTGTAAATTAGTAAAATCTACTTTTCGTTGAGTAAAAGAAAATAACATCTTAATTAGAACTGAGAATTAGGAACATATTGGTCTTTAAATGTGCAATTAATTTAATCAATCTCGATCTAAAAACAGTTGAACCCCTTCTACGAACCTCTACAAAATAAGAAAAATAAGAAAACACCTCCTACAGAGGATCCTGCGCTATCTTCACAAGTGATGGAAACACTGTATAGGACAGTTTCCAGATTTTTAATTACTGGAGAAGAGATGCTTTAAAGAAACTCCGCAGAAAGTAACAGATACATACAGATCCTACCAATATTTTCCATAGATACCGTGTAAGTCTTATATTATTAAATACAAAAAAAACAATAAAACATTACGACAGGTCCGTATTGCTAAATAAAATATAACGAGGTGGAAAGTGTTTCATTACTGTCGAGAGATTAAGAAGTTAACCGAGATGCGTAACGTCGAGGTCAACTTTATCTCGAGACAGAAATGCAACTTTTCACCGTGGTATGTATAGATACTATTTTACTCACAATCGGCTTTTGTTAATATTTGTTTAATTAGGTAAGTTTCAAATAATACATAGGTATTTTTATCGCAGTTTAATAGGTCACTTTAATAAAGGAAACTGCGACTCTGTAGCTAGGTAACATGACAAGTTTATTGAAAGTGACGTTTATCTAGCCGGGAAAATCTTTTCCGGCTAGCTGGGAAAGTAAAGTAAACAATGACTAGCTTTCCTACTGTTTTTAATGTTAGACACGTACCTATTATTAACCGATTGTGAGTAAACTTATTTTTATTCCTAGGTTTTGATCTCATCACAGAGGTGGTGGTGGTTTTCTAATTAAAATTACTTTCAAACTAGAATTGTAGATAAAAATTTACAAATGAAGATGCTTTTAATTCATTTAATAAAGAAAGCACACTGTAAGGAAAACAACCTTTGCTAGATCGAATTACTGCTAAGGGTGTTCAAAATAATGTACAGAATAAGTAAAAAATATCTTAAGATTTGTAATAATACTGAAGCAGTATAGGCAAACAATTAGTAATGCGAATTACATCAATTTCCTAAGGAAAAAAACAATGCAGGTAGTGGGATTCGAACCAGCGCTTTCAGCGGGAATCTGATTTATAGCCAGACGCCGCATGTGCTAGAACAGGGCTGCCAAATAAATGCATGTGCACATCATTGAATTCTAAATGACGCGGTGGCGGCATAAGGAACTATTACCGACGATTACAACATGACGCAGAGACGCAGGCACAACACACGTAGGGATATTTTATCCTCTTCCAAAATGTTCTTATTTTATGTTAACAAGTATACTGTGTTAAAATACGTCATTTACGATGCAGCTCTGTAAATCTAGTCTAAAGTAGTCGCTACGCTCGTATCTTAATTCTGCTTTACATATGTATTACGTATGTGTATCGTATAATGTGTTATCTAGAAGACATGGTAAATGTAAAAATTTCTTTAAATGTAAAATGAGATTTCTACATTAAATAGCAAGTTTGGCTTGAAAAGGGAGAACAAAGTAGATTGTAATTTCATAATTTTAAAAATTTTGCGCTCTTAAAAATATTAACGACTCGTTGCTAGACAGTTCGTAACTAATGAAATATTTTTACTAAACATTCGTTTTACAAACTCAAAACTGCTAACTAGGAGTCAGTTTTACCCACTATCGTAGATAATAGTTATTTACATTAGAAGCATTTTACAGTTCGAGATTTTAATTTTTGAAGCACGACGCAAAGCGGAGTGCTTTAATGAAACCGAGCGCTTTATAATGCTTAATGTATGGAGTATTGTATTTATTCTTTTGGGCGACATATTTTTAAAAACATCAAAATCACCGTTGCCATCAAGCAAGGTGCATTCAATAAATTTTGTAGTTTACGCTTTCCAACGTCAAAAATTAAATTCGGTAATATAAATTTTTTTATTTCTTCAAAATTAACTGAATGAGTAGTTACATAACTAGCGTTTCTGCAAATACCTTTTATTATTACAACGCAACTTTTTTGTTTAAGGGTCTCTGAGAGCTAAAAATATGTCCTAGTCATTTTACCGCACCGGGATGCGTTCAAACGCTGACGACCTGTAAAATTGTAGTTACAGTGGACGTCAACTGTGTATGAATGTGCTGTTAACACGAAAAGAGGTCAATAATGTTAGTTTTGTATTAAGTGCACGAAATTAATGATTTTAGAGAGCGAATGTTACTTATTCTAAAACTAAATCGAACGCTCTAAGACATTTCGCGCTTTAATACAAACAATATTTTTTCTGCAACCGTCAAACAAAATGCGTCAATGGTATAGTAAATAAATAAAATTTTTTTTACCAAGTTAAGAAATGGCAAACTTCGCGCATTGATAGCGATTCGCGAATGTCGCCTTGTTTTGACGGTTGTCGAAAAAGGTAATTTTATGAAATGTAGGTATAGAAGACGATTCTTGTCGGCATGTAATTGTCACTTGATTACCAATTGATACCTTTCATATCATATAACGTATGCAATAGTTGTCTTAATAGCTATTTTTCTACTCCTGTAATTAAAATGGCATCTAACATACTAACATACGCGTCGCTAAGCGACCTTTTAATCACGCCTTCATAACCTGTGACTAAAGAGCTTCTTAGTCACGGGCTGAAGTTAGCAACGATGTTTTAGTCAAGGGGTGAAGTTACGTCCAAACAGTATTTGCTTTATTAGCCACAGCCAAAACTAAAATCAAGTTAGTCGACAGTCAACATTGACGTTTGTCTAGCATAATTTGACGTAACCTAATATTCAAAATCTTAATAAAATAATGTGATGTTCTATTGTCTAAATTTGTGATCGTAGAAAAAGTATAGTATGTAACACATTATATAAACTCGTCTAGACACTCGTTTATTAAACACTCGCTGCACTACGCTCCGCTCGTGTCTAAAAAACCTCGTGGCTAAAGTGACGTTTATAAAACTTGTTATATAATACTATTGTGCAGCAAGTGCTAAAAGTGTATGTTTATGCACGAGTTTGCACACAATATATTTCCTACGGCCTTAAATTTACTGTTATTAATCCAGAAATGTCGATTTAACCAAGGTTTGCACTTATGACAGTTATAATTTATATCACAGTAAAGAGTTGGCCGTGACGGCGAAGGTGACTGTTTCTGCAGTCGGTAGCTGTCAAAGTTAGTCAAAGGTAATTAGAATAGTACACATTTTACTTTATTTATTACATAATGCTTTAATTATGTAAAAGAACTTTACCTCGAACGAAAAAAGTAACTAGAATAACTTTATAACCTCAGTTCCTGTTTAAAATTCTAAATTCAACACCGGCTGCTTACTTTTAACGCGCTGATTTATAAAACTTTATTTTTAATGAAACAAGCTAGTGCTAAAAGGCTTACTTTTAGTAGTGGTTGTAGAAAAAAGGAATTTTAATAGGTTTTATAATATATACCGGGTGTCCATTCTCAAAGTCGAACATAGGTAATCAACACTGTGCATTCGATTCTTACGTATTTTTTATTTTTCTTATACTACCGAAGTAAATATTATTATTATTAGTATCATTTAATGCCAAATAACTTTATTTTTCCGTTGATGTCATTAGCTTTTCTTTAACTTGAATTGGCGAGCAGGGATCAGCAAAATGTTCAACGCATTGTTGTTCCTTTGTTCGAATTTGAGAACGGACACCCCGTATATATATATATACATTACTGGATATATTCCGTTCAAACTTTTTATATCGGAAGATGTTTAAAGAAAGAGCATCAAGATCAAGAAATTTTGCTAATGAACTCGGATTTGTAAACGTATCATTTTGACATAACAAAGTTTTGAAGAATAAGCGTAAAAGTGTTATCATTAAATTTCATTAAAAAATTGTGATAGGTTACATCTGACATCAGAAAACGAATTCCTGTTACATAAACCATTTCGAAGCACTTCGTATGAAAAAGGAGCTGCTATGATAATCGAATGCTCTAAATTTCTAGTAGACAAAGCAGGCACTGAGTTTCGAGTATTTCCGTGGCGGATATGCACGAGGTATAGCAGACAACTATGTAAACCTTCGGGCGACCAAGCCCCAATTTCCAATTGTAGGGCTACGCTACGACGGTTTTCGCATCTGCAGAGAAAATTGACACGATAATAACACACTTTGCGTACAGTTTACTCACAGTCCTATAAGTAGAAATCGAAACTATTCTTCCATGTAAGTCCAAAGAAACTATCAATCGATTTCACAGGGACAGCATATCTCCCTAAAAAATAAAAAGTTCTTTTTGTTTGAAGAGCCATTAATATAAAAATTGGGAAAGCATTTTAAACTTTAAAATTTATAGCCGTGTAAATAGAATATAGAATGATGCAACTGTTACATAATAATTATGACAACATAAAACAACCACTAAATATACTGTTAATATCAGACATAGAAAATGTTAGAAAGCTGGATTTCCAAATTTTGACCGCGTTACTACAGAATAAAACTTTATACGAATGACTTTTTTTCTGCTTATTCGCTTTTTTTCTAAGACCGGGATTTCTTAGCCTGTTTAAAGCTTTAATTGTTATTTTGCGATGATGAGGTCCAATATTCTGTCTATTTCTTAGGTAGTCTTTCTGGGAACGTTATCGTGAATGAAAATATGTCGAAATATGAAATACCGCTTTCTAACTCACCCCAAGGTAAGGCTTTTTAATAGCTTCTTTACGAAATACAGTTTTAATCAATAGTAGTTGGTATACCAAGGCAGTGAAGTTCAGCTTTTTATCACGAATGTGGATTTAGTTGCCGAGGCCCGTAGGGCCAAGGCAAATAAACCACATGAGGGATAAAAAAGAACTTCAGTGCCGAGGAGTACATTATGTTTTATTTCAAATCGAGAAATGTGAAATTACAACATTTTAACCAACATTTGTAGGTTATGTTAACATCGGTTGACGTTTATCTGTCGCCTCGCCACCTACAAAAAAGTCGTAAAACAATGGATTACTTTACTGCCGATTTCTCGTATTTTAATGACGATTTCGAGGTACTTTAATCCCGATTTCTAATAAAATACTCTTAACTTGATTAAAGTTTACAATCAAGTAGAATAAATCGATATGCAATAAGTTAATTGTAGTTTTAACTGCTTTATTTCAATTGTATTTTTTTTTCATTAGTTGCAGATTGTTTTGTTACTTGCTGTTTAGAATATTCGACGTTTTCATTTTCACTATTATAATAGTGTCTACTGCAACTACTAATAAATAGCTATAAACATATCTAGAAATGTTATGAGTATCACACCTGCCGCAGATGTTGTTTTGTAATCCGAGCTCGTAGAGCAAGGATTTTAAGACATATAAGGCTGTTATGAGTCATAACATTCGTGGTTTGTTCAATAGTTTTTTGTTCCTCACTTGTAAACATCAGTGTATCAAGTCACTGTATTAATCAAGAAAGTTTATTTTAACAAGTTACTAACTTGTAAAATCTTTACAAGTTAACTGTCAGTTTTAAAAGCGTGCTCATAGACAAAAATGATAGCGTGCAAAGCCAGAGTTGTCTTCTTTAGTATGTGCCATATTGATGAATTTGCGATAATAAAATGTAAATGATCATTTTTTTCGAGTATAACACAAATTTGAGTTTTTTTTATTCAAAAAAATTTTACATTTCGATGTTTTCATTTTGTGTCTCGACCTTATTGCGATTATCATTGCTTCTAATTTTTTTTTACAAAATTGGCATTGAGGGTTTGAGAAGATTTTGAAACCAAATTCAGCCTACCTTGATCACTAGGGCAAGTTTCGGAGAATGCGAGTTTTTAATAAATCATAACTAGTAGGAGGTATATACAAGCCACCAGAATTTCAAATAATTGAAAATAGGAAAGATGCGAAGGTCTCTTCATGTTGAGTCAAACGCATTGTATAGATTATAATTAAACAAAATTTTGTATTTAGTCTTTGGAAATGTGGTCTTCCACGGACAAGTTATCAACATTATTCTTCGTACGAGACACTATTCAATTTTTATTTAGAATTTGTATTTACATTTTGACTCTGAATACAATTAATAATTATGTACTTCGATTACCACTTCTTTCTAAATGAGGCTAATATTTGACACTTTCCATACGTCAAAGCTATGTTATTATTGCATACTATCCAATAATAGTATATGATTTAACGAGCATGGGAGACATATACGATATTTTATCTTCGACCGTTATTGCTTATTTTTACTTCCTTTTACAATTAACGGAAACTTCATATAAAATTTTGTGTACTATCTAGATGCGACAGAAAGCTTTGGAAGAAAATCGCATAACCGGAAGTACGGTGTTTACTTTTGTGATTTTTCAGTTTTTTCGATTTTATTTTAAACGGCTGAACCGATTTTTTAAAACTTTACATTTTTATTACATTTTTAATGGGTATTTATGTGAGATAGGTGATTTTCCAGTTGAATACCTCTAAAATGGGTTTATTTTAAATAGAACACGCAGTATATTATTACATTTTTGCATTCAGCCAATGACATTAAAATTGCACTGACTATTTGCTAGTAGCTGATTACAGCGACTATTTTTTCACAAACCATTCAAATCGTTCTTTTGCTGTAATACAACTAGCTAAAAGTAGAGTCGGTGAGCATCAGTTGTTAAAAATAAGAGGACACTCATCTGGAAGCTCCATAAAACCCTATTTACAACAGGACTGTTTAAAAAAAATCACGCCTAATTACATTCGTGGTAATATTTTTTTTTAATAATTCTAACTAGATTAGCGCTCATCTTTGTTGCTATTGAGAAATCCCGCTCGTGGACTTAGTTCGCTTGTTAAATTTCTTAATGGCAACAAAGATTCGTGAATCTAGTTAGAATTATCAAAAAATTATCACCACTTATGTAATTACTGTTGAAAATTAAAAATAAAATGTTTGGCTAATTATAATATCACTGTAAAAGGAAGTTGTGTGGGTGTATCACACCAGATATGTTTTTATTTGGAATGAAAATTAAAAGTAACATTACAATTTGAGAGATTAATTTACATGGTGTGGAATTCATACCAAGATTATTAGAGATAGCATTAGAAATGTTTGAATTATTATTAACATTTAACGAATTTGAAACACTAAAATCAACAGAAGCATTGGCTGCACTATGATTATTAAACGAACGTGGTTGCACTTGTTGGAAAATTTTTCGAGCTGCCTCCATTTTATTAGCTTCTGATCTCTCAATATAACCTTCGGCTACCGAGCGTGCTTTCCAACCTCCATGCAGCTTTATATCCATCAAGTTTGCACCTCCATCTGTATATGTAGTAGCCGATGATCTTCTCATTTCAAGTATGTTGCGATTTGTTTTCCAAATAATCGGAATTTGTTAATTCTTTTTGTCTGTATTGTACATTTGCCATTTTGAAAATTCGGAAAAAATGTATCTGCTGTTGCATTAGCTGAACGTAAATTATATATTTTTTTAACGATGTTGTAAAATGGTCCCCTTATTGAAAATTGCATGTCTGTATCAAGTACATCAACAGGAAATGCACTGTTATGATCATGGACATTCTCTACTTTCATTCTATACGATTCAATGACACGACAACGATCCATTATACCCATAATGAGGGCAACCTTTAAAAACATTAAGCATTATTATGTTTATAATCACCTATCAGTTTCTTACCTTGGTTGCAAGATATTTATTATTTGGTGCTTTATCAATGAATCCACGAACTTCATTCGGAGTAAAAATTGCAGCTTTTTTAGCCTTGTAACCTTCAGGCTTTCGTTTCAGGAAAGATACTAATTATGTATAATTTTCGATGTTGATATTATGGTGAATATTCAGTGTTGTTTTTAACATAGAATAAATCGTCCATAAACTTGACGATTTATACTTTTGAGCTAGTTCGGTAAAGTAAGTAATACATTATCTTGTGAAAATGAGTTTGTATTTTTTTTCGTACACTAGCATTGAAAGAGCTACTTTGCCGTACAATTTATTAATCAGAAAGTTGCACTTTGCGGTATTCGTACGGCAAAGTAGTATTTTGCGGTATTCGTACGGCAAAGTAGCACTTTGCCGTACGTTTCCTTAGTTACAACACATATAATATTACATTACATTAATATTACTCTACTTATTTGCTATATACGAGGATAAATTTAGTATTCCGTTTTGTATGCTAGTGTACGAAAAAATATTGTACGAAACTCGTATGAAAGTGGCTTTTCCATACTCGTCTCGAAATTCCGGACTCGGCCTAACGGCCTCTTCCGGAAACATCTCACTCGTACTGAAAAGCTCCACTTTCTATACGTGTTACGTAAATTACTATTCTAGTCCTCCAGTCCATACAGGATTTATAAGCTATTTAATAGTTTTCTTAATTTTTCAGGAAGTCAGTAAAATGTAGCAGTCTGGGCTATTGTTATTTAAGGTGGTGTGCAATTTTCCACCAAATTTTCATCGTTTTCACTGTCATCCATTTCACAAATATCTGCAACATAATGAAATGATTACTTTTATTATTTTGGAAAAAAACAGATAAATTACTAATCTGTTATCAAAACAATATTACTAGCTAGTACTAAAAAACTCTTACACTTATAAATCTGAAAAGTGAAGTTACAATTGAATAGTATTGTTGGTTGCGCCTAGTTACGACGAGAATTCTTGTTTAAACTCAAATATAATGCAATTCTGGGAAACAATGGGAGCCATAATTATTCGTTCAACGTTCCCAGAAATGAGTAGAAAACGTACCAATAAATAATTAACATATGATTTAATGGTCGTAGATAAAATATGTATTTCACACTTCTATCAAAACTATTTTCCCAATTTAACACAACAAAATCATACCTAACATGGATGATTTTAGGGAGTTTCCAATTTGAAATAACGTTGACGTTTTTTTAGTATCTTTTAGCATAGATATGTGGTAGTCGAAAATATTATGTATAAAACCGTATCTAAAGCTTTTTTTGCACTTGTGAGATTTAAAGGTTTCTCCTTCTGCTCATACTTTAAACTTTTCCACGCGTGTAAAAAAGCGACGGTTTAGATACCCGTTGTATAAATAACTATTATCCAACACTTCCATATAATAACGTTATTACTATGTTGATTTTGTATAAATAGTGTGATATATTTATTCCTAGTGAGAGAATGTAGAAGGACACTGTTGGTATGTATTGTTGGTGACACTAGCAGTATATATAACTTAACGTGCTAATCTCGAATTTGACATAGATTGACAGTGCCACCATTCTTCACTACTTCCAAATGTAAAAAAAACAAATCACAGGCGACTTAATTATAAATTTATTTGATCTCTCGGCACTTTAGTTCACTTACATATAACTGACTCGGATAATTTATTAGCCCCGGCCTGATCGGCCTCGGCCACGAATTTTATCCTCTTCTGTTATATGCTCAATATCGGCCTAATACCAGTAAACACTATAACCAAGCTGCTAATGACTACGTGATGAAACTATATTATTAAGCAGTCATTCTATAAACTTAAAAGTGCCAACTAAAAGTCAATTTTACACACTGTCGTAGCTAGAATTACATTACTGACTTCCGATGTAATGGCAATCTACAAAAAACGGGTCAGGAATGCATTAATAGATATTTATGTATTTAGTGTGTAAAGAAAGCCATTTTGGTATGAGGATGCGAGTTTCGTGCCGAGCGGCAGCGAGGCGCGAAAAAGCAACCGAATACCAAAATGGCTCTTTACACTCGAAATACATACAAAAAAATTTCTACGGTCCTAAATAAATAACAAAATTGTTAAATAATTTAAATTTCGATTCACACCATTTGATGAAGTCGTTGTACCGCCGTTCATAAAGGTCGCGCGATTTGGCCGGCAACAACTCATTGCTTGCTGTCTGGGCTGCTTCAAATACTTCAGGCGAGGTGCAATTATCTTCAGATTCCATCTTCAACTTCACAAAAACTCACAAACTCAATAAAACTGTTGCGTGATGATGGACGCGCCGTGATGCAATTGTCAATAATTTTAGCCAGTTCCAGAAAAATGACGAATTACAATAACAATCAGGTTAGCCATGGCGATGCGTAAAGTAAAATGAAGTGACGCGATTATTTCAGTAAGACATTGTTTACGTGGTTGCGATGTTAAAATGGTTGCTAGGGAAAAATTTGTGAATCGTTAACTTTTCGCATTGACAGTGAGCTTTAATAGTCAGTTTTAAAGGTGATCGTAGAAAAAAAGTTTTTATAGAGTACGTCTTGCATCATATGATACATTTAGTTGAACAACAAACTACGGTTAAATGTCAAACGATGGTTTCCTTTCTTTCTTTGTTTGCAAGGGACAAGGTTTAGGCATGCGAAGAACCAGGTACCTTACATACCAACTGCTGTGGTGATATGGTCAAAGTCCTACTTAGAATTTTGTCTAGAGTAGAGAGTTCCAACCTTAGCAAGGGCCTTTACATCACTTCAGAATTATGTCATTCTGTAGAGGTTTTAATCTGCATTTTTTTATTTTTAAAAACCTCACCTGGACCGAGAATTGAACGCTCAACCCTTAGATCAATAGCGAAACTGCTTAACCACTGAGCTACCGGACCCAGCAAAAGATAGTTTTGTTTTCACTGGGTAGGTAATAAACATAACCTCACAGTAATTATGACACTTATGAAAGTTAATCACAAATTGTGGGTTAAACTTGACAGATCCAGCGCTACAAGCTACGCCCTATGGAACGTACACGAAATTGTAGTCAAAGCCCTTCTTACTAATCCTGTGGTCGCTATTATGAGGTTCATAAGACACTGCAGTTGCTTTTACATACCGAGAATTCGGAAGGGTTGCCAGAAATTCTCAGTATGTAAACACAACTGTGGTGTTTTATAATTTATTAATCAATGTCGTACGCCATCTTCTTCGGCGTAGCGTCAAGTTATGGATTGTGGATAAAATGTTGTACTTGTGTCTTATTGGCATCTAAGACACTTAAAGAAAATAAACACTCGACATTCGGCCTCTTGCGTAAACTTTTATCGCTTGTTTTAGGTGCCTAAAATGACACGTTAATAATAAATATTAGATACCACAAAAGCTAAGCAAGGACACTCCGGTTAGGAAAAATTTATTTTGTTCTACCAGTACTGCAAAACACTTCTAATGTGTAACATAGCGAAGATAAGATTTCCCTATCAAATGTTCCCATCACTAGGTGATTATGACACTGACGCCACTCGTCAACTGTCAGTTATATTCAGTAAGTAATGATAAATCTACAACATCTAATTTGCACGTGTGTACAAAACTTACTAGATCGCCTTAATTTTAACTAACAAAGGCTGTAATCGGAAAATAGCAGGTTAATAAGAAAGCTACGTGGTGGCAGGTACTAATTACAGGGTATTCCTCAATGGTTGTAGTGTCATTCAATAATTCAATCTTTATATAGAATCTGCACACAAACTTCGATAGTAAAAACTACCAAAAATTGCAAGCAGCAGTATAATCTTGTTTCCAATTTGCTTGAATTTATAAGTTAGCATGAAGGTAATCGTAAAAAAGTTGTCTTTTCTTTTTCACTGTTTAGATATCTACTGGTGGAGCAGTTAGTCAGGTGATGATGTAAAACAAAGCTACTAGTGCCATGAATTTGGAGAGGCATGTCACTTTATAATTTAGAAACAATTACAATTATTGAAAAATTAGATGTGGTCATTGTTTGTGAATTAAGTAATGGCATGCCTCTCTAAATTCATAGCAAGAGCTGATTCCAAGAGTTTAGAGTCATCCTTTATTAACCTTTGAGAAGAGTTAAGACCACAAAGAAATGGAATACTCGCTATCATAAAAACAGCAGTTTCACAACAATCAAGTTTGACTAATTTAACAACAATACAGGATGTGTTGTTTACTACACCAACAACAAACTTTCGTAAATTACTTAGGCCGATCTATCTTCCACGACATCAGCTGATTGCCAATCGATAAACAATAGATACCTACCGGTATAATTTTTATAAATGCTTTAAATTTACCTTTTTTACTACCCTCGTCTAAAAGAGGAAAGAAGTATTGATCACGAAAAAATTACCTTCCGAAGTTTCTTCAGATCTTCACGTTTCAGGGTCCATGGATGACAAAAACCATGTTTTCTCAATTTCGTCTGTCTGCCTGTTGTCGATATGTCAAAAACTATTTACTGGAGGAAGACGATATTTTTCGTGCAGATTATATGCCTCCTGA
>CALNHX010010486.1:0-39815 GCA_940337035.1 Agriotes lineatus
CTCTGTGGAAAATAAAATATTGACCTGAAATGATACCCATACCAAAAACAAAAAAATTGGTTCCTTAAACCTCATTTTTACCCCCCCCCCCCCCTTAAAACATTTGATTTTCTCTTTTGTATGTCCCACAGATCAGGTGACAGGATCAATCTAAAATTGGTAATTATAAGACAAGAATATGATTTTAGAAATACCTTCTCATTTAATTCCTCCAATTATACACAAAGTAAAAGTTACAAAACCAATATGTAGTACTCTCACAGAGATTAACCAATATACACACACGTCAAGTAAGATTTCTAACAATGTTTCTATTTGCAGGACTGAAATATTTACATTCGGCTAGAATATTACATCGAGATATCAAACCCGGCAACTTACTTGTAAATAGCAATTGTGTTCTTAAGGTAAGTTTGCAAACAGCTAAATGATGGAAAATATTCATACTCGCATTTTGCAGATCTGTGATTTTGGCTTAGCACGTGTAGAAGAGCCCGATGTAACAAAACACATGACCCAAGAGGTGGTTACGCAATACTATAGAGCTCCAGAAATCCTGATGGGGGCAAAGCATTACACAGCAGCAGTAGACGTCTGGTCAGTGGGTTGCATATTTGGAGAACTGCTAGGCAGGCGAATACTGTTCCAAGCGCAAAATCCCATCCAGCAGCTGGAGCTGATCACTGAATTGCTAGGAACACCGTCTCTTGAGGACATGAGATACGCGTGCGAAGGTGCCAAGTCGCATATGTTGAGAAGAGCACCTAAACCGCCAGCCCTGACTGCCTTGTACAGCTTATCGTCACAAGCCACCCACGAGGTGGTGCATTTGTTATGTCAAATGTTGGTGTTTGATCCTGTAAGTTTCACAGTCTTTCATAGTCGTTCTTGTTGTTACGGGGTTGTTTTAGGACAAGCGGATATCAGTAGTGGACGCCTTAGCGCACCCATATTTAGATGAAGGTAGATTACGGTATCATTCTTGCATGTGCAAATGTTGCTATACTACGGCCAGTGGAATGCGACAATATACTACGGAATTTGAAACGACGGCGCCGCAACCATTTGATGATAATTGGGAGAAAAAACTTACTTCAGTTCAACAGGTTAAAGGTACGTAAAAATATAGTGGTCATCATTTTAAAAGATCCTACTCTGGTTAGTGCTATCATATTCAGCTGTTACATTATAGGACTCTTACCAATGTTCGTGAAAGTGATGATTCTGCAACTTCAGATCAAATCGTAGTATCTACTGTAATGATCTAGTGATCTACACAGACATTTTTTTTTTCTCAGGTAGAATCTTTTATAGACACCGGGCGACCGGTAGTGTGGGACTCCTGCTTAAGATCAGTATACCCACTAAACCACCTGCTTAGGCCTCTAGCGCATCTAGAAACGGACAACTTGTGCCATAATCCCAAGCGTTTGACTTCTATTCTTTATGTTGGCATCTGTTCCTTCTCATCTATCTACTTTTGTTTCATCACCATTCCTATAAATGTCCTTATTTGCTCCCAGTTTTCTGTGCTCGTTATCATTAGTTGCATGAAATTTTGAGTTTTCAGCTCTGTCCCCAGTTTGTTATGCATATCGTGCCTCCATCGTCCCCATTTCTCGCACATCAAAATTGTGTGCTCCGCCGTATTGACATCACGACAGTACATACATTTATCATCAGGTGTTATGTTCATTTTTTTTGTTGTGTCTGTCCTAAAAGACCTCTGTCCCATTAGAAACTGTGTCAGGTGGAAGTCCGCATGCTGTCCAAGCCACAACGTCTGGTATAAGGGCTTTCGTCCACGCTGCTGTGCTGTTCTGGTTACTCCACCACTCCTGCCATTTATTTATGGTGTTTTTCCTTTCCCTTTTCTGGGTCATTTTTACGTGGGCATCTGCTAGTTGATAAAGACGGTGTTTTTCTCTTATGATTAGGGTTATAGACGGGATTCCAGTGATTACTTGTGCTGCTGCCGAGGATACAGTTCTGTACCCGCAGGCTCTGTATACTAATTGGCACATTCTCCAGCTCCTTTACTGTTACTGCATCATGCCATATCGATGCTTCATACAGGATTGTACACTGAATAACTCTGTATAACAATCTTCTCCGAGTACTACTAGGACGTCCTACATTTGGCAAGATCCTAGTCATTACACCTATCTTCTGGGTTGTTCGCGTTATGTGTTGCTTGAACGTTAACTTCTCCTCGAGATAGACTCCAAGGTTTATTACGTTTGTTGGGCTAATTTTTTCTTCCATGACTTTTAGATTCAGATGGTCCCTTCTCCAAGGTCCTTTTAGGAAACACGCCTCTATTTTCTCTGCGGCAAGGGTTAGGTGATTTTTCTCCATCCACAGACTGATCTCCCTTAGTGATTCATTCACTCCTCGTCTTCGTCGGCCTCCATCGTGACCGCTAAGTTGTCTGCATATGGTATGGATGTTACACCTTCAGTGAGTCTTAATTTCAGTAATTGATCTCATAATATATTCCATAGCAACGGGCCTAGAACTGAGCCCTGTGGTATGCCGGTTGTCATTTCCCCCGATGTGATCTGAACACTCAACCTTATGATATGAATAAAACACAGTTGTATGTTTTCAAGTATAAAACAATTCTCTTTATTTATTAGAATTATTGTAACCCAGTGATATATAACTGGGTTACATGCATGTGTAGATCACTAGATCATTGTAGTATAAGGAATCATTAGTTTATCAATTTTAATTTGTCCTGGACCTTTATTAATTTTCAGTTTTTGTATTATTTTTATAATCGTATCTAATGTTGGTTTTTCATGTTCTTTAACATTTTTTGTTCTTCTGTTAAGTAGTTTAATTATTTAATAGTTCTAAAATATGCTGTTTCGATCTTTCAAACAATTTGCCTCCAATTCCTATAATGTTTCTTCCTTAGCAATAGTGATTGTTACATTTATTTGGAAATCAGCATTTATTTATCCACCTTGTTTGTAAAGTGTCTTATTAGAAGCAGTGTTGCCAACAGTCGAGAATCAGTTTCCACCAGAAAGTCAAATAAAATCTACCAGAATTCCACTAATAATAATAATATTTTTTGCCAGATTAATCTTTTATTCACAACAGCACAGATAAACAAAAGTAAAAAAATAACATTAACATTTAAAGTATTTATTTCCTAGTTTTATTAAAAATAGGAAACAAACATTGCAACACAAACATACACTTCTACAGTTGCTGTAGATTCCCAATGATGCTGCTTTAATTCATTTTTTAACACAAATATTAAATTTTTTATTTGTTAAAATTCTCACCAACAAAATGCAAAGCGTAAGTGACGTAAGATTCGTGAGAGAACTCTTTTATAAGCTAGTTTTACATGATTTTTTCCCCTAATTACTAGCAGATAATTTTAAAAAATCTCCCATTATGTATTTGAACCAGATTTTTTCCCGCAAAATGCTATTATACTTACTTGAATCATAGCCAGCTTTATCAGTTTCCCCTACGCGTCAGCGTGTATGAATGAAGCTGGCCATGCTTCAATAATGTTGACATTGCTTTTTACTAGATGGCAGCACAAAAAACGTGATTATCAGATACAACGTTTACTGTAATAAAATTAAGCAGAGTGCTATATTTATTATACGCACCATCACCTTAAAATGGAAAGCGTCTATAAAATTGAAGAAAAATACCAGGAATTCACTAAAAAATGTGTGTAATCTACCAGCTTTTCTACTATCTACCAGATTGAAAATTAGGCCACTAAATACGTGATTCATTCTACCAGATTTAGTAGAAAATCTACTAAGTTGGCAACACTGATTGGATGTCTCTTCCAACACTTCAAATGTGCTAGTTTTTACATGTTTTGTAACATTAACATTCTTACTTCATTCCTTTCTTCAATATCTGTCACATCTTCTTGATCAATTTTTTTATAGTTCTGCTCTTGTTGGTTTCTATTATATGATCTTCAATTGCATTCATTTTAAGTACATTTATTTTTCTTCATCTGTCTTCTTTTCTTTAAAAAACTTTTTTCATGTTTGAACTATTATGTCTAGTGCAAAACGTGCTTTTACTTCTTTTTCAACAATCTCTATTCCAGGAATTCCTTTAATGACAGTGTTGTTCTTCCTTTTTTCTTTTCTCTCCCAATTTCTCTTCTTTTCTTTTCTCCATCGTTCTCTTTATACCACCATCTTCTCATAGTTTTTAAATGTCCTCATTGTTCTTCATTAATGTATTAACAAATGTAAAAGCTTGAGACAACTTATTATCACTCTGCAATATTCCAATCTCAGAAATATGTAAATGTGTGTGTAAATTAAGATCATTGAAGACCTTTTTTTTTAAATTCCAATAGAACTACATAATAACATTACAAAAAAAAACTCCTAAACCAGTTATAATGTAGTAGTAAAAGTTTAAAAAAGTGTTTAACAATGTTATTCTGATTTATTTGCAGAGGAGATGCACAAGTTCATAGCAGAGCAATTAAATACAAGTAGGGTACCGCTGTGTATAAATCCACAATCAGCGGCATTCAAGAGTTTCGCCAGGTAAGATGGCAGCCGACTCCGCAGACCAGCGCAGCGCCATTGCATAGGTGACAGCACACTTTACCACTTGGTGTACGTTTTATTGAACTTTATGATCATTCATTGATGAGCTTTATCATTCGCTGTTGTACATAGCAGAGCGGCAAGAGATAATACTGCGGTACCTCCTAAGAAACTAACATTGTGCGGCATTGTTAAGTATTAATGCCACGTCAATCGTATGATTAGTAAATTTACAAGCGCATACTTGGAATGAATGTGAAGTTATGTTCACTAATGTTTCCTCAAAACACGTACACCAACGGGTTTAAGTGTAACAATTTTTACTTATTAATGTTTTTTTAAATACAAAATATTAATCTGATTAATCACTTAATAAAACATTGATTTCCATGCTGGCGCGTGCGTTAACTATAGAAAAACGAATTTTATAGTGATGGTAGCACTTTGTAGAATTTTCTGTTCCTTCTGTTTAACTATTTTCTAGTAGCGTAGTGAACTACTACTGTCTTTTATTCACAATAACTTTCTTTTAACACTAACTTCTTCTTTTCGTAGTGTTAGTTGAGGTTAATACCAATGAAAGTATTTTTGAGATTTTGTGCATGGAAATCAGTAACTGTTGAAGTTTTTGTGTACTTACTAATTTTGAAATGTATAAATATTTTGGGCAAGATAAGTAAGATGATGGTTGTGTCCCCGCAGGAAAGACAAGGTTTGCGCACCTTTCAAGAAGACCCTTGAAATTCTCTTATCACCCGTCATCTTTCTCTGTGCCGCGTGATGCTTTTTATTAGGTTAGTGCTTTCAGTTTTTCATTTATTTCTTCATTTTATAATGCTTCTGCTTTTTCTTGCAGTCATACACTGAGCATGTTGTACAGTATTTGTACATTTTATAGGAAACTGACTGTATGTGTCTACTGACCGACAATTCCGTAAAAGCCTGAGTTGAGTCCTCGTTTAGCAGTCTTATTGCACTAAAATATTATTTGAAATTGAGTTGTCGTTGGTTAATGCTTTTATTATATTTGTATATGAAAGGTGCTTACAATTATTTTGAAGCTACTCGTAACATATAGGAGCTTGCTAAATGATAATTATATGATCTTAAAATGCCCAAAATATTTTTCTTGTTGACTCATATGACAACATCTGATCTTCGAACCACAGACCATAGATCCATATGTTTATATTTATAAAAAAATATATAAATGTTTAATAATATAACAACTGCAGCTAACAAAAGTACAGTAGGACCACCATATCTATGGGGGAAATTAATAAAATAATTGCAAATTTAAATATATCTTCGATAAAAATTGCAAATCCTTGTCATTATTTATTAAAATCAGTAATTTGTATCCGTTACTTTATCAGTGCTTCAGTTTTAGTTTGTATTGTGTACCTATTTATTTATTCATTCATTCATGATCTATAGCCTCTTTTACCTTTTGGTGTCGAGGACCATTCATACCTCGCGGGAAGTGCAACGGAGGTAATGCTCCGCACGCGACTTACACTACGCTGCCCCGCATGCAAACATACCACACACACAACAACTTACATCTAACTTAACTAATGAGTTCAAATCCACTGCCGCTCCGAGAAAATTCTCGGCTACGGCCAGATTTGAACCCATGTCCACCTGGTTGCTAAGCAGACAACAAGCCCACTCAACCACCGAGGTGGCTCGTATTTATTTATTATTATTATAAATTCAAAACCTTAGACTTTTTGTCTCATTATTTAGTGTGCAGGGTGTTCATGTATATTTTGTCACTTGCCTATAGGGTTTATTGTTAGACGTAGGAAAAATTTCAAATATAATAGTTGTAGGATTTTATTTGAACCACCCGTCTCTTTTACTAGAGAAAACAAATGAGCATCACAAAATACTAAAATAGCATCAACATCGGATTTCCTAAATAGAACGCCTTATACAGTGTGTCCAAGATAAGGAGGGCCAGTATGGGGATCTCGGTAATGATAAGAGATACAAATTTGGTTAAATGGGAAGAAAGTTGCGCAATTAAAGGACTAAAAAAATGACGTTTAGAAATTCTTCATATGATTTTTCGTTTTTGAAAAAAACCGAATTTTTGGATTTTCTTTTTTATTTTTTTCTGGCGTTAATATTAAAGTTAGAGCGAAACTGATTAAACTTCTTTATAGCAACTTTTAGTGGACTTAATGATTACGTTATCAATTTTGTTATCCGGCGTTTCGTCTTCGAGAAACCATCATCAACTTCATTTTTTAAAATACGGTCCTGGTTTTTTTATGCCAAATTTGCAAAGCCCTTGTTACTCTAAATTCAATAATGTACCACATATTATGGTTTAATTACGTTTCGAGCTTTTTTCTGATCATCATCAGAAAATTTTTTAGATACGGACCTGCATTTCTCATAATTTTGTAAAAATAAGTTCATACAGTAAGTTAGGCCTTTTTACATCCCGTTAAAATATTAAAATGCACATCATAATGTCATAATTCTGATACATTAATTTAATAAGCAACCAATAACTATTAACAATAAACAACAAATAAATGAACAAAAGATAGGCAGACAGAATGAGAAAACGAGCCTTGAAACAATGTAATAGGTATTAAACGTTTTGAAATAGAAGAAGAACTTAGAAGATTGGTTCTTGAAGCCTTTCAAAGTATAACGCCAGTATTGCTGAATAATGTTTTAGATTCTACAGTTAGATGTTATTTATGCATAGAGAATGATGGCAACCTTTTTGAATACCTTCTGTAAATTTAATACCTATTAAATGGTTTCGATGTTCGTTTTGTTATTCTTTCTGTCTATCTTTTGTTCATTTCTTTTTTGTTTATTGTTAATAGTTATTGGTTGGTTATTAAATTAATGTATCAGAATTATGACATTATGATGTGCATTTTAATATTTTAACGGCATGTAAAAAAGCCTAACTTACTGTATGAACTTATTTTTACAAAATTATGAGAAATGCAGATCCGTATCTAAAAAATTTTCTGATGATGATCAGAAAAAACCTCGAAACGTAATTAAACGTTAATATGTGGTACATTGTTGAATTTAGAGTAACAAGGGCTTCGCAAATTTGGCATCAAAAAACCAGGACCGCATTTAAAAAAATGAAGTTGATGATGGTTTCTCGAAGACGAAACGTCGGATAAAAAAATTGATAACGTAATCATTAAGTCCACTAAAAGTTGCTATAAAGAAGTTTAATCAGTTTTGCTCTAACTTTAATATTAACTCCAGAAACAAATAAAAAAGAAAATACAAAAATTCGGTTTTTTGAGATAATTCAAAAACGAAAAATCATATCGAGGATTTCTAAACGTCATTTTTTTAGTCTTTTAATTGCGCAACTTTCTTTCCATTTAAGCAAATTTGTATCTCTTACCATTACCGAGATCCCCATACTGGCCCTCCTTATCTTGGACACACTGTATATTTTTTGGAGAGATTGCTATAAACGGTTTTTGAAATATTAAATTTTTATTCTACCAGCGTATTTATTAACAAAAACAAACTATGTCCAATTTTTCTTGTTCTCAATATCTTATTATTCTTTTTTAGTATTTTGCCACATACTCAAAAGAACAGCATTAAATTATAGAACACAAAACTGTTTCAACGGTTATCTAGACGTTTAAGCTTATAATTACTATTTAAATGTGAATATTTCAAAAACGGTTTTGAGCAAATGACCACTTATTATAGATCTATATTTGAAATCGGTAAAATGAGCTCCCACAAACATTTTAAAAACCAAAGCTGATGCTATTTTAGCATTTGTTTTCTGTGGTAGCACCGGTGGTTCGTATAAAACCTTACAGCTTTTGTAGTTGAAGTTTTCTCAAACTTATAATAACCCTACAGTTGGGTGTTGAAATGTAAGTGAACACTCTGAACTAAGTCCTTTGAAAAATGTTTTTATGGAATGACTTTAGTAGGTATATAAGATCTCCAGTTTTTTAAGAACTTGAGAAGATACTCAAAATATCAAACAACGAAAATGCAGTTCCTAATTTTAGGGCTAAAAGCCTGCAAGCTGCAATTATTTTAGATGCAACTGTTAAAACGATTATTGAAATACTATCATTCATTCAATTTTGAACGATTTTTTTTTGTTATTTTGCACAGCATAGCAGCGGGGAAATAACTGGCAATTTCAATTACTATCAGTAGCTAAATACTTACGTCTTGTAAATTAGCTAGTTTTTTGGAAAGAATAGATGCATTTCAAAAGTTATAGTGTTTTTTGAATTTTAGATAACTTCAAGATATTTAACTTATTTACTAAAAGTAATTTATTTACCTTTTCAGAAAAGTTACTTTTATTTCCGTACATGGTAATGTTTATTCAATAAAAATTTCGTTTGGTTCTGCAAATTTATACTACTTAATTCATTGTAGTAGAGGGATTTTCATATTTGATGCCAGAAGTAGAACACTGAAAAGCTATGCTCTACTCAGAACCACAGACCTAAGAGATAGAGTAACAAGGTCAACACATCACCAAGACACACCTCACACAACTTTGTAACCTGAATCTGGGGCAAGTTGAGCATTGTACCTCCAGTCGCAAGAGTATATAAAGTACCAGCCTCTACACCGCAAGATAAAATGAGGTTACCGATAATACATACATACAATAAAACACTGTTGAATGTCACAAAACCAACTTGTCAGTGTCAACAAGTGTTAAACTTTCTCATAAACAGTGGGAATAATGATTGTAACATTCAATCAATGTTTTTGGAAAAATTGATACTGACAAGTTGGTTTTGTGACATTAAACACTGTTTTATTTTCGCCATGAAACATGAAAATACCTTTAATAACTTTCAATTTTTTCCTACACATATTTATGTAATTTAATTTTCTCTAACGTATAGTTTTTGCACTACTTGCTATTCTAGGCATATTCTCAATTTTGAAGAATATGAAGGAATTGTGTGATCAATAACGACCTACAGCCAGGTACATTAAACAAAACGCTACTATAAAAGTGAAGGAATTGACACACTTCTATTAATTCATACATCTAGACGTGGGGAAAAATAGATAAATACTTCTGCATTAAGGGAGATATGAATTTGTTTTTACTCACAATCGGTTATTAATAGGTACGTTTCTAACCTTCAAAACAGTAGGAAAGCAAGTCATTGTTTACTTTACATTCCCAGCTAGCCGGGAAAGATTTTCCCGGCTAGCTAACGTCACTTTCAGTGAACTTGTCATATTACTTAGCAACAGCGTCGCAATTTTCTTTGTTAATGTGACTTATTAAACTGCGATGAAAACTCGTGTATGATTTGAAACTTACCTAATTAAATAAATAATGATAAAAACCAATTGTGAGTAAAATAGTATACATACCACGGTGAAAAGTTTCATTGCTGTTCGAGACGCGTAGCGTCGAGGTTAACTACTTAATCTCTCGACAGGAATGAAACACTTTCCACCTCGGTATGTACTATACTATTTCCCTGAGGTTGACATATGTTATAGAGGACCTTTGGCCTGAAATCTGTAAGTCATCCGAAGGTAAAGAACATTGGTGCATACAATATTTTATTTACTACTAGCATATTAGTAAAAATGGTATGAAATTTCAAAATGCCATAATGACATTTAAAATTAGAATATGGAACACCAAGGAATGTCTCAATGTATGGTTACTAAGACGTTGCCTATAGTTACATGGTTACCACCATGAGTTTGAGCAAGAAATAATTTGAAAAATCCCTTGGGCGTTATGAGTAGCGTTTCATATTTTGTATTTATGACTGAAATGTACAATATCATGTTGCTAGTAAATAATAGTAGATTATGCAATAAGGGAGAGAAATTGCTCTGAAGCAAAATATACTATTTTTTTCACGTTACAGGAAGATTTAAACGAAAAACCCGTTTTTTTAAACGTCATTTATTGACATTTTAGTTACAATTATTTTAAAATTAGTAGCCTATGGTAAATTTTAAAGTTGGTGGCACTGTAAGTCATTATGTCAAATTCGAGGTTAGCAGGTTAGATTTTGCGTCAGTTTGTGTCAAAACTGACACAAAACCTAACTTGATAACCTCGAATTTGACATAATTTTTGTGTCAGTCATAATGAAAACTCCTTAGGGAAATTTTTGTCTTATTTAGTCTCTAGGGAGTAAATGTTTTACTTCTGTCACAATTTTGATGCTATAGAAACGGACTTCTACTCCTGGTCGTGGAAAAAGTAACTTTTCTATGAGTAATTTGTAATAAAGGTACAAGTTTGTATAAGATTATTTTCTTCATATACTCTGTTCACTATGGTCCCGGATTGTCAAAAATGACGTTTTATGGCAGCACTGTTGAATTTCTATTAGTTTTTTGTTACTACTAGGTTGGACAACGCAAAAGCGTAAATTTGGGTTTTTGTTACCTGGCAACTTTTATTTATTTTTGCTTAAGTCAGTCCGAAATATAACATATAATTTATAGTTTTGACATTAGTAGCTTTATTAATTGTTTCTAGTTACCTATAGCTTGACTTAAAAATATCACCCATGATATAAAGGATTGTGTTTAATTGGATTTTGACATTAACAATCCGGGACTATAGTGAATAGAGTTTATCTATAATAATGCGTAATAACCACGGTTTCTGTGTTTTTAATAATGACAAAAATTCAAACGTCAAAATTAAATTCAAACGTCAAAATTTAACCACGGTTAAAAATGTGTCAAAATGTATTTGCTTGTGCATAATTTTAAATGATTATTAAAGGTGCTTCACCAACTGAAATGTATTTATTTATTCAGGAAATATACACGCCAAGCATCCCGCGTGCATGTAAACTAGCCTGAATAAATTTTGACGTTTTTCTGTCGGAATGTTTTGCTCTGAAGAAATATATCTCGTAAGTTTTCCGCCCCAAAATCCCAAGTGCTACGCACTCATGATTCTTGTTCAGAGGCAAATTTACTTAACAAATTTCTTAGCAAAACATTCTGACAGAAAACGTCAAAATTTAATATCGGTTAAAAATAACTGCGACTATTCAATTCACCTGTCATCTGTCAAAAAGTGACCAATGAAAATCCAGAATTCTGACGTTTCGTGACCAATCAAAAAAATATCAGTGGATATATCTTCCTAGAAGGTATTCAAGTGACTATTTTTAACAAATGCGGTTTTTATTAGAACAAGTCAATATTAGTGTTCTGTTACTATAGAAATTGCGTAGTTTGTTGCTAGATTTACTGAAAACGAATTTGAAAAAGTAGTTTGGTTCATTAAATAGTCCCTCGAATACCATTCTTAGTCAAAGTTAAGTAGATTATTTTTGCGGTGGTATCACTACTCATGTCCATTGCGCTTGGGATTAGGACTCGTGCTAGCGCACTCGTTCTAATCGTACCAAAGCGCAATGGACATTCGTGACACCACCGCAAAAATAGTCGACATAACTTTGACTACTCATGGTATTATAAGTGAGAGTAATTTTTTGAAATAATTACAAGTCTTGTCACTTCATTACTTTTCAGAAAAGAAACTATAAAAGTATCTAATTACTTTCACGAAGTAACTTTCCCAACCCTGCAGGGTGTAAAAAATAGGTATTTCCTTAATGCTGTGTTAGTGTAACGTTTACACATTTAGGGAAAAGTAAATAAATAAATACATATTATAAAATATGTAGATGTCAAAGCTGTAGTAAATTCTCACAGCCTCAGTCTGAATAGATATTAATAGTATTTTCTGACTGGTTTAACCCCATTCAATTTTAGATCAACTTGGTATTTGTTGTCAAATTACTCAGGGCGAAAATAAAAATAAAATAAATAATTATTGGTGGATGCACTATACAGGGTGTCCCTGAAAGGTGCGAAAAAAATTAACCACATATTCTAGAGCTCCATTTAAGCTGATTTAGCCCAAATCACATATATAGAAAACTCCACCCCTGAGGAGTGCCCTCTAAAAATTATAAGAAATGCTTTACCGAGTCTCCTGTACAAAATTAAAGTAACAGTAGTCTTTGAAAATTAACACTAACAACACAACAAATGGAAAATCATAACAAAGTTTCAGGATGACCTCCACTTTCACTAATACTTAAACGAATCCTGCTCCGTAGAGTGTCTGACACCCTCAAATATTCCAACACTTGCAGGAATATTATTTAGTGCATGAAGTTGAAATAACAGATAATTTCATATTTGTTGAACGTCAAAAATGCGTGTTAGTGTTGAGCTTCTTAAAGTATTATCTACGTTAAAGAAACAGCAAAAGTAGTTGTACATTTCCATATAGGTAATTTCGGTTAAATCAGCTTACTTTGAGCTCTAGCATATGTACCTGTATAAGTTCAAATTGGTATGTATGTACACAAAGAATTTGACTGTTAATGGGTAAAAATTACTTTACATAAAGTATTAGTGAAGGTTATATTGTTATATACTATACAGTACATTATATTAATTTTTGAAATTTTATTTCCTGCGGTTGTTTTTGGACATTTTCATCCTGATATCGATTTTGTTCTGTACCTTCAAAAATAAATTTAAACTTTGGAAGAATATTGGAAATTTTAGAAATGTTTAAATGTAGTGTGAACTACTAAATGTTTTAAAAGTAAAGTTAGTATGAAGACATTTAATTGGTTATATTGCAATTTGAGATAGGCTGATCAGCTGATCATTTTAAACATAGGCAACCCACAATATATGCCACAAAATATTGCAATATTTAATTAATATTTAGATAAATGTGAACCTCAAACACAGTGGCCAGTAAATTGAGCTAAAATCTTGGGTTTAAATATATCTAAGCCTATAATCGGTAAGGTACCGAAGCATTTCTATAATTCGTTCCAAATATTAATATCATGTCCGTTGTTTTGTCACTTCCATTTTTGAACAAACTTGCTCCTGTGCCCTATAGATTGTTTTTTTTTTAAACGACAGGCTTGTACTCCCTTGTGGATCGTCCTGTAATAAAAATTTTAAAAGCATTTACTTAACCACTCCGACAACACATTGATCATTCATCATTATCAGAGCAATTCTTGATCAGTTATTAAAGTAGTTTACAAAAATATATTAAAAAATAGAACTATCGTTTAACTTTTATAAATATTGCACTTGTAGATTTAAAAAAGTATGTCATAACATTAATGCATTGTTTGAGTTAGAGATCAGATTTTATAAAACCTGAAATAGTCCATTTTCTCATCTTTAAAACTGTCAGTGGATCGCATGGCTTTTAATATGTAAGAATTGTTTTTTAGTAGACACTATTATGTTTGTATATATCTTATATAATAAGTATACAATAAACTTTAAAAATAAAATATTCAAGAACTCAGAGCTGCCTAAGAAGGAAATAACGAGTTCGTTTTATCATTTGTTGCAGTTCAACCGTAGCACATCCTTCCGAATTGCCCCCATCTCCCCACCAATGGGACTGACCATGGAACAACCGTAGGTAACATGATTTCCTTCAGCCTACACTTCTTTCTGCCAAATTCTTCATCTAGCATCGTGATAAATAAATAAGTGTTCATTTCTTACTGGTTGCCGCTAATCTAATTTTATTGTACCAGAAGCTTCAGTAATAATAAGTAACAGTACACCAAATGTTAATTCAGGGATTTTACAAATGTCAGAGACAATCGTCGCATTGCAAACATTGACGTAGTGTGTTTCGTGTATATTAGTTGCTCAGAGTGTGATTGTTATTGTACCAAGTAGATCTGCCAACGTTAGACATGTACAGTTCTCACTGCCTTTTATTAGTGATAGTATACGTATGTTTAGTTCGATAAGACTGGGATGGTTATGTATTAATCATGAAGCATCTTTTCAATACTTTGCGTGATGTAAATTTTCTAATCGAGGTTTTGCAATCTACTCAAACATGTACCCGTGTTTAATTGAAAGGCTGCTTCCAATAACACGCTACCAACCGACGTTATACATTAGGTTAAATTATATAAAGTTAAGACTGTATATATAGACCTTAGTATAATCAACTTAAGTGTGCAGCTCTGTGAAATTTTCATCATAGTGAAATAAATGTGAAAAGTTTACACGTAGAACTGTAGTGTAAAGTGTAATAATAATTGGTGTAAGTGTGCAATGAGTTATGATAGACTGTCGTGATACCTATGCAAAAGGCATTTGACTTGTATTCGTTTAAAGTAAACCAGACCAAGGCACGCTTGGTTGTTAGTGAATTTTATTTTGTAACTATTTTTTTATGCTAAAATTAGGTAATTTTATTTAACATCGATTAGTATTGCCTCATATTTTCATAATAGGTAAAACAGTAAATCAAATTTAAACCAGCAGTCTTCAGTGTGCCAGCCTAAATTCAATTTATAAGCCGTAAAAATACGAAAGTAGAGGGTACGGATTTATTTTTAAAGAAATATAAATTGTGCAATAACTAGAACTACCTTGAAGTAAAACATTGGAAATTGCTGGTTTAAAATAAAGTGTTACTTAAGTAAACATAATTTAGAAATTTCTTACAAATTTATTTCAGAAAATCGCATTGGGTGTTATATTTTGTAAATATTTGGTATCAGTAGACCTTTCCATTAAGCGTAAAATAAATTATGTGGTTAAAATCAAAGAAAAATAAGTATAATTGTGTGTAATTCCAGTAATTATTTTATTGTGCTAAATGTATTTCAATTACGAACACCATCAGAGATAAAATGCATTCGAAACTTTTAATTCGTTTAGTGCACCCTTGGTCTACTGCACTATTTTAAATGCTTTGTACACATACACATAATTGTCTTTTATTCATTGTTTTAATATTATCAGACTGTCTTTACGTTATTTTTACTAATTTTAGATTTCGAATGAAGTAAAAAAATTCTATCAGTTCTTTTGGTATGTACGTAATTTTTGTATATATTGACTTTGAGTAATTTTACTCATCCATTTAGATATAATTTCTATTTTGTTACAATTAACAAATGAAAAATCAGCTCAAATGATTAATCTACTTGTAATTTTGACAACACAGTACGAAAAAATGTAGACAGTGACAGTACGATTATCATTTTTTCTTACCGTGCTATAATAGGACTGTAGTGTGTATAACTACAATTCCATGTTTATTTCAGAGATCTCATACAGGTGTATATAGTTTCCTAATCATATTTTTTCTTTTTTAAGTATGGTCAGTCTATGTTATGCGATTGTCATCTTAGTATCTAATATGAAAAAAATAAACTGATACTAAACAAAGTTTGTTTATTATTCTCTTGTGTGTTCCAAAAAAACTCATCTAGGGCAGGCCTTGGAAAGAAAGATTAAAAAATCTAGTCATGTCTTAACTTACGTCTGTAGGTGAGGGTCAGACTGTATTTTTTTTATGAACACATTTGTCACTATGACAGGCAAAAGTTTCCATTGCATCAAGTTTACTTATATCAAGCACAAAGGAAAATAATATGGCATTTACACAACAACAGTGTATTAATCATAACAGTCAATAAAACATGCTTTTATTAAGTGTTTTGTATATTTTTAGGAAAATAGTTCAAGATCATGATGCCCTGATTTATTGTAGTTCATTTGCTTGAATGGGTATGTATCAAGTTATGACAAACTTCAATTTGATCATGGCATGCAGCGAATGAGTTTTTTTTTAAATACATGACAGCAAACTTATTCTAAATGTATATATTTACAATAAAGCACAATTTTTACTATTTAATTACCAATAGAATTTGATAAAATACAAGGAGAAATGGTGTTACAGGATATGGAACAACTTCGTTTTCCATTAAAATTCCGTTGATAAGATTGGCAACAAAAATAAAGAATACAATCCAATTTTTATTTAAACACATAATTTGCAATAGAATGATAAAAGGAGAAATGCTGGAGGAACTATACCTTCCATTATATACTTTTTGCTTTCTATTAAGTTAATGCAGCAAGATTAACAAGAACTACAAAAATAATAGTCTAGACCAGCCATACTCAACCTTTTTTCTTCTCGGGCCACATACATATGTTTGCTATGTTACGTGGGCCGCAACATAGTACACTATATCTCATAATATAATAATGTAATAGTTATTTACGTATAGAAGGCCGGAAGAGTAAGATTACGCCCGCAGCTAAAATTTGAGGCCCGACGAAGGAGGGCGTTTATTTGGCTAAGGGCGTAATCACTTCCGGCCTGAGGTACGTGCAACGTTTTACGCACAACTGCATGGAAGAAACACAGAATAAATTTAGGGTTTTTAATGCCAAAAATTGCTACCACAGTTAAGGTGCCGGGCCGTAAAGTAATTTGCGGGCCGTAAAGTTACTTTAGGGCTCGCGTTTTTATTTTACGCCGCGCAAATTACTTTACGGTTCGCCGGGCGTAAAGTTGTACTTTCGGTCGTCGTAACTTAAGATGTAAACATTCATTTCCAGCCTGGTTATGCGTAAAGAATAAAACTCAAAACGTAAATGTATCCAAGCATTTATTTAAAAAAAAAATGTGATTTTGGATGTTGAGACAAACTTTTAACTATTTTAGACAAAGGTGGGCACATTTTTGTACAGTCTTGTATTTTAAGGAAATAATTTCCAAAATTGCACGTACTTCTTTCCCTCAGCTCTTTTTTTTTCTTTACAAATAACTTCCAGATTCGTATAGTTTTTGAACTCCATAAATTGGTCAAATAGTTTTGTATAATCATACCACAATGCAACTAGTTGTGTAATAATTGCTGTTTCTAAGCGCCAGGGATTTTCTACAAGCAACAAACAATTCTGAATACTTCGTAAATCCTAAAATCTACTCTTAGTCCAGAGAAATTAGACAAAATAAAAGCAAAACTTCGGAAAAATTGCCGGAAAGCTGGATTTTGGTATGAGCCTTGGTATTGTGGTTTTAAACAAAATGTCAAAAGTCCTCATCGATCCGAGTGCCGCTAAAAATTTTAAGGGGGGGCAAAGGTCACCAAAAACGGTATTTCGTGAATATCTCGTTAACGGTCACTTTTACAGAAAAAATATTGATTATCAAATTTGTAGCTTATGAAATTTCTAACAATAAAGATATCATGACTTTTATTCGTAAAAGTAACCGTTTTGGAGATAATTCGATTTACAGAGTTGAAACGTGCACTCTTTTCCACACCACCTTCGAGGTAGAGTACACGGTGCGTTTTTTTCATGTGGTGTCCCCAGTAGGCATATTCCACGTTTAGTTTTGTTTGAAAAATGTTTATTTTAAAAAAATATATATTATGAACTTGTTCATTAATCAATTTTGGATTCAAAACAGGAGTTATTAATATTCATCTTCAGACTCTATTTCAATCGATATGATTTCCTCTTCATCATCTTTTTCTTCTTCTTTTTGTTCTTCTGCTGTCTTCTCTATTTCCATAGATTCAGTCAGGAAACGTGATGGATCTACATCTTCAGTGGAGTCGCAAGTATCGACATCATTTATATCGGGTGTTACATTTAAGCAAGACTGACGAGATAAAGTATTTTTTTTTTCGTATTTTGTTCACAACGTTGTTTATAGTGTAGTTATAGTGACGCTCTCCAAAGCACCCTGCATTTATCAGTCTACCCGATCCTCTACCTTAAAATAATTCCAGGTTTCTTAAAATTTCTTAAATAATTTGTTATAAACGTTTGAAGAAAAAATACTATATGTTATTCGGAACAAAAGTATCTTTATGTGGCTAGGCTGTAATGATCTGCCTCGCTACTCGGCAGATAAACAGTCCAGCCACGCCAAATAAAGTATAATTTTTGCTCCTAATAACATAATATACTATTATGCTCCTACAAGAATAGCAAGCTGATGTCCCTTGAGGTTTTATGACAACGGAGGGGAATTTTCGGAGCACATTCCTTCTCTATCTAGACTACAGTGTACTATATATGTGTTTCTTTCTATTTTTATGGGCTCTGAAACAAGGAAATTCTGGAATATTTCAAGTTGCAACTCCAATGAGATATACATGTCATTGAGGAGTGCATCTATTCGTTTCAACTCTGTAAATCGAATTATCTCCAAAACGGTTACTTTTATGAATAAAAGTCATGATATCTTTATTGTTACAAATTTCATAAGCTACAAACTGATAATCAGTATTTTTTCTGTAAAAGTGACCGTTAACGAGATATTCACAAAATACCGTTTTTGGTGACCTTTGCCCCCCTTTAAAATTTTTAGCGGCACTCGGACCGATGAGGACTTTTGACATTTTGTTTAGAATCACAATATCAAGGCTTATACCAAAATGCAGCTTTCCGGGAATTTTTCCGAAGTGCAATGTCTAATTTCTCTGGACTATCTTAAATTCTTTACATAAAGCAGCTATACAATTTGAAATTATTGTATAGTTTCATCGAGAAATGTCAGTACCATCTTGTTTAGCTTTTGTTACAGTTGGAAATTTATGCAGTACTTGGTTCTGTATTTGCTCGTAATAGATGTTTAGTTTCTCTTCAATAGTAAAAACTTTATTCTGCGAAATAATTTTATTTTCATCCTGTAAACCACGATTGAGCTGATTAAGCTTTTCTGTGATGTCGCACAGAAAACGACACCACCATCCACCGTTTTCAAGTTCACTTTATTGTTTTGTTGTGCTCAGGTATAATTCACTGTATTTATTACGGTTTTCATCACTGCGGTACTTTGACAATGGAGATACGAGCTGCTAAGTTTTCTTGGTGAATGATACAGTGAAATGTTAAAGATTTGTTAAATTGTATTTCTTTTCCAATAAGGAAACAAATTCCTTTTCGGCTCCCCTCATTGAAAGACATCCATCAGTGCATACACAAATCATTCTCTTTATATCAATATCATTGTTCTTCAGAAAAGTACTAATATCGAGATAATCTGTGCTTTTGCTTTGATTCTTCATAGGAAGAAATTTAAAAAAAACCTTCATAAATAGAATTCTGTTCCGTACAGTATCTAACGAAAACGGAACATTTTGATGTTGCTGAAATATCGGTGCTGGAATCAACAGTCAAGCTAAAATATTTACAGTTTACAAATCTATTATGTCATCAGAAATGTGTTTTGCAATATGTTCAATACATCTAATGCAGATAGAATCAGAAAGCTGCATTATTTTGTATTTGCGATATTATTAGATTTTTATGTTAAACTTATCAAATAATACATTGGAAGCACTGATGAAGCATTCCTTCACAACATCTGCGTCAGTAAGTGGTTTCATATCTTTACCAAGTATGTAACAAATTTCATATGATGCTCTTGTCACCGCTGCATGTTGTGACATCGCCACTGACATAACAGTTTGTTGTTATTGCAATGACTTCTTGAAGAAAGTTAACTTTTCACGTCTTATTAAAGACCCGCCAGAAAAAATCTTGGTGACCTGCCGATTGTTCCCAAGCTTTTAAAAACTTGCATTACCAGATGTTTACGTTCCTGATAATGAGTGTTTCGGGCCGCATATAAAAGTTTGGCGGGCCGCAGGTTGAGTATGCCTGGTCTAGACCCAGCCACAAAAATAGTAACGTCATTTCATTAAGAAAATATTTCATCTTATACTCTCTTAACGTCTCTGATAATTAATTCGGAAGTCTGCCTGGTTTTAAGTGGTGAAAAGAAGTAGAAATATATCTATTTCTTCAGTTCCTTCAGAAAAGTATGTTTAGTTAGGTGAAACTGACTTGACAAAATATCACGTATCCTTTTTAAATTAGGTTATAATTTTTGATCTTTGACAAACATTTTTAGCTATACCTGTATTTGTCAAATGTCAAAAAATATAACCTAATTTTAAAAAGTATACCTGACATTTTGTTATGTCAGTTTCACATAACTAAACATGACCTACTGGGGATACTTTTCCCAAGGACCATAAGAAAATGAAATACTGAAAGATCGAATAAATTTGTAATAAAAGTCGCCTGTGATACTTGTTATATGTTTGACAGTTCTGAAGTTTATTGTTGGTAGCACTGTCAGTCTACATCAAATTCGAGGTTGTCAGGTTAGGTTTTGTGTCAGTTTGTGTCAAATAACAAAGAAAACCTAACTGTCCTCGAATTGGATATACACCGACAGTGTAACCAACAATACACTTCAGTACTGTCAGATACGTTTATTTTATCTGTCATCTCGAGCACTTTGCATCCCTGCTGCAGCTTTCTCCACCACCGGAAACCAGGCAGACATCCAAATCAATTATCGGCGATGTTAAAAGAGTATAGTAACATGGGATATTTTCTTAATAAAGTGACGTAACTATTTTTGTCGCTGGCTCTCCGTCTATAAGGAAGGGGTAACAGATGTGATACAGTTGACATCACTCTCCTCGGAAGATTGAAGACTAAACTTGGTTCTACAGGTTCTTTTACCTTTTGGTGTTACGGACCACAAATTAATAGAACTATTTAATCAACTCCTTGATGGGAATTTGCTGTAATTTTGTTTTTATTATGCTTCCCTGAAAACACTATGTTTACATGCCTATTTAGCGCATGAAAAATGGGCTTTTCCTGTGCACGTGCACAGGAAAATTTTTCCCATGCACTAATATCATTAGCTGCCTACTTGCCTGTTGTAATAATATATATTTTTGGAAGTTTCTTAATAACCACAAACAATGCTTGTTTATTTTCCTTAGCAATGCTAAATAACGCTTGTATTGTGGCAGTTTTTTTAATTTTTATTCAAAATATTTTAAAAATGATTTCTCCAGAAGAAGAAATATCACTTGAAGCTTCAAAAGTGCAGAATTACTGTCCAGGAAGTCGTGTGAGAAATATGATAATGAGTAGGTACCGTCTATTTTGCAAGTGGCGCTAGCAAAAAAAAGTTAACACAGTAAGTGATGATACTCTTCTCGCTTATTTGTTCAAAAAAGTCAAATCCTTGAAAGCTTTAACTTTATGGAGTCGATTTTCAATGTTAAAAAGTTGTCTGGTAGTAAAAGAAAATGTGAATGTTAGTAATTTGCCAAAAGCACTGCATTTCTCAAACGACGAAGTGCGGGCCAAGGGCGTAGCCAGGATTTTATTTTGGGGGGGTACCGAACCAGGGGGAAAAGTTTATAAGGATATAACAGATAGTAGGTTAAAGAAGCCTCTGTTAGTCATTGTTAAAAACGTAATTTGATGAGAATTTCGGAAGGTGCTAGAGCACCGTCAGCACAACCCCTGGCTACGCCCTTGGTGTGGGCTACACACCGAAAAAGTCCAAAGTATTAACTGCAAACCAAGTCGCCAAATTCATACTTGAAGCACTAGATGAGAAGTAGTTATTAACTAAAGTAATTTTAATATTTGGTACTTCGGTGCGTGCCAAAAAGATGACTTGATTCGTTTAACTTTGGAAGACATAGAAGATAATAGCCGTGTTTTGGTGCTATTCCTTCGAGGTGACAAAATTCATAAATCGATAAGACTCACAATTACAAAGGAAATATGTACTTTTGATCCATGCAGTTTTTATCGTAAATATGGTAATGGAGTGCATATAAGAAGGTTAAGTTATTTTATTAAAACACAAAGATGAATTTGGAATAATAAAAAAAAGATATCAGAATTATTAGCATGTTTTTGGTAAAATAATGGAATAGAATATGAATTCAGTTGAATAATGCAATATAAGAAACAGAAGGGTTCTAACATGATTTAAATGTTACCTGAAATAGAGTGGAAGATTGATATCAAATACTTATTTGAAAAAGGTTATTCAATATAGCGGCTGTTGGCTAAATGTGATAATAGATTATATAGTGTTGAACTGTAAAAATATGCAAAAACAGTATCATAAGGGAGATATTAATTAACTGATATACACAAAAAAAATTTGATTGAAAAATATGTTATAATAATTTGTAAAAGGCTGAAATTTCAAAATAAACTCTTTCATAATATGATTTTGTTAATCTATTTGGTGTATGAAAGGGTATAATTAATACAAAATTGTCGAGAAGAGAAATAAAGCAAATTTTAAAACAAGAAGTTTGTACAATGAAGATATGGAGAAGATGTGTATGGTAGCAGGGCTATAATTTGAAGTACTACAGGTATTGAAGTAATTTCTGGAATTGGATGTTGAACCAAATATAATGAGAAGGGGCTCAGAGGGTTGCATACCAACATTTCTCAAATTAATGTGCAGAAAGCAAACGTTCTTCTGGGTTTTCTACCTGAAATCAGCGGCACAAACCATCAAGTCACTCCAGCACGAAGATAAATTGCCCATGTTGCCAGATTGTTGCCGCATTCTAAGAAGGCTCGGCAAACTCCAAAGCATTTTACAATACAGATATTCGAATTTGTCAAATTCCGAAATTAAGTAAGATTTCAATGAGGTCGCCAATGCGCGCGCAAAATTCTTCGTTTTGGTAAAAATCGTGTTTTAACAAGAACAATTTTATTGTTATTTTAAATTTATTAATCGGTATCATTCGAATATCCGGAGGTAATAAATTAAAAAACTTCGGTGCATGGTATAATGGCCCTTTGCGGCTTTTATTGAGGCACAGGTAATCAATACAGATATTATTTTTATGTATGCTTGAATAAGGGGTAACCACCGACAGTTAATTATTTTTTAAATTTTTAAATATTTTTCAAAATTTCACATATCAAGACTTAATATTAAAATTCAATTTTTTTAAGTGAAGACTAAGCATTTATAACTGAAAAAAGTAATATAAAATGCTAATTACTTCTTTAGATTTTTTATTATTTACCGAAAAGTAGTATGTTTGCATAATTTCTACGTTTTTTATTCAAGGCACTTTTTAGGAGAAATATTTTTCAATTGTAATTAATATCTATTTAAATTGCTTCAAGAAACTCTAATCTAGCCGTGTTAATGAATTTCAGTTACAAAAATTCTGTAAATGTTCTTTTACAGTTGTCTAAATGAGGAGATTTTTTAGAACATGTAATTGGACAAAGACAAATCTCTTTATTTGGACAACTGTAAAAAAATATTTACATGATTTTTGTTACAGCAATTCATTAACAGGGCTAGATTAAAGTTTCTAAAAGCCATTTAAATAGATATTAATTAGAATGGAAAAATATTCCACTTAAAAAACGCCTTGCATAGAAAACCTAAAAATTATGCAAACATACTACTTTTCGGTAAATAATAAAAAATCTAAAGAAGTAATTAACATTTTATATTAATTTTCCAATTATAAATCTTTAAAGTGTTAACATAAAAAAATGAATTTTAATATTAGGTAAGCCTTTGTATGTGAAATTTTGAAAATATTAAAAAAAATTAAAAATTAATTTTTAGCTAAAGTTAAAAAATAGGCGTTTTCTGGCTTTGAGATTGTCCAGTTAGCTAAAAATAGCACACTCTAAAAAAATCTCAGAGTTTTTATTATTTACCGAAAAGTAGGTATTATGTTTGCATAATTTTTACGTTTTTTATGCAAGGCGCTTTTTAGGAGAAATATTTTTCAATTCTAATTAATATCTATTAATATCTATAAATGGCTTCAAGAAACTATAATCTACCACTGTTAATGAATTACTGTTACAAAAATCCTGCAAATGTTTCTTTATCCAATTACATGTTCTAAAAATTCCTTTAAATATTTAATTACTTATCCTAATTTCCTAATTCATTCTGTTTAGGAACCAAAACATAATTTTAACTTTTAAAATTAAATATGCATACATTTCGTAAGCGAAATGTTACATGCGGAAATTACAACAACGCAGTCAGCGATTCTTATCAGCAATGGTCGAATGACCCGGTCGACAAACTGCAATTATGCATACTTGCTATCTGTTTGTTATGAAATTGAACACGCAAGTGCATATGCGAGCTCAAACTGGGGCAAAATAACATGAACCTTGAAATTTACGTCATAGTTAATGTATATAAATAGGAAATATTCTAGTCAATAAACAATACAGTTTTAACATTTGTTCTGTATTCACCCAACCTCTGCCCAACGGAAAATAAGTCTATTAAATTCATCTCGTGTGAGACTACACGAGACCGTTGGTTCACAACTCTTTTTAATTTCTGCACCCTTAAGACGTATCCTGCAATTGTCCAAATTAAAATCATACAGTCCACTATAACCTCCACCCTGAACATTTGGTCCTTCGATCCATTAAAACGTTCCAGCCCCTAGCATCTGATCCTTCGAGCCTATAAACGTTCCTGCCCCTAGCATTTGGTCCAGTAATCCCTTAAACGTACCAGCCCTCTTCGAACAAGACACCGTTATGATGGCGCAGCGACGGGAGATTTTCAAAGCCCAAGAAGACTTAGCAGAATCCATTCGCAGGCAGATTATCAATGTGAAGAAGGATGGCCCATCAAGAAAAAATGCAGCATATATCACCGCTCGCAGATCCACCCTAAAACAACTTTGGGAAGAATTTGAGGCCAACCACTTAGACCTGGCGAAGGAAGTCGAGGAAGAACACCCTTATTTTAAAAACATTTTTTTTTTCAGCAAACCAAAGACGTTTACAATGAAGGGGTTGCACTGCTCGACAAGTACGAAGAAAATCTAGCCACTAGGTGAAAGTTCACAGCAGCCAATAGCGCCAAAAGAGGACACGACCACAGTTGCTGACAAGGAGGGACAGCTTCGAATAAGAAGGCTACAGATCAAGATGAATTCACTCCAGAGCGACATTCAGGAAGTCTGGAGTAGGTTGAATGAGGAATGAAAAGGTATTGTGAATACAACATTAAGAATTTTAAGGATGATTGGGATGACATCAGAGCTCTAAATGAGGAGATACTATCCCACGGTAGCTACGACGACAAGGAGTTCCATGAGACCAGGAAGATGGCCAACGAAATAATTGTGGTCCTGTACCAACACATCCAAGATCAAGAGGTTCAAAGTGTCAAGAAAAACAGCCATGCGAATATAGTGTTGCCTACTCTCAAAATTCCAGTTTTTGAAGGGACCTAGGAAACATGGCCTAGCTTTCATGATATTTTCCGAAGAATTCACGACTAAGTAAGGCGGAAAAATGCATTACTTGAAGTCACAGTTACGAGGGGAAGCCAGCAAGTTAGTACAACACCTGGAGGCAACTGAAGCCAATTACGAGTCTGCATGGTTCATTATAAGGAACAGATACGACAACACCAGGCTGCTACTTGCGAAGTATTTGGATGACATAGTCAACCAGGCAACCCTGTCGAACCAATCTGCAGAGGGGATCAAGAAACTCCATGACACTACTGCAGAATGCCTAAGAGCAATTGAGAACTTAGGAATTGAAACGGCCACATGGGGGCCTATCATGTGTCATATAGTGACACGGAAGTTGGACAAGGAAACCAACAGACTGTATGAGCAGTCACTAACGGCACCAAGAGAGGTGCAAAAATTCGAGCAGCTAATGAATTTTTTGGAAACAAGATTTCAGTCGCTGGAAGCTGTGCAAAGACAGAACAAACTCGAACCCAGAAAAAATGGAATTGGAAAACCATGGGAAAATCACCAGAATCGGTGGGCAGTGAAGACGTACCACACGGCTGACGTATCGTGCTTCCACTGCGGAGGATCACACAGCATCAAATCCTGCCCAAAATTCAACAACCTAAAAATATCCGAACGTTGGGACTTTATAAAGAATAAAAAACTTTGTTCTAACTGCCTCAAGGCTACAGGAAAATATAACTCCAGACACTTTTGCCCAGGGAAATGCAAGGTATGTAATAAAAAAAATCATTGGCTTCTGCACGAAGATTTTAGTAAACAGCAGCAGCAGCAGCCTCCCAAGACCACGGCAGCGACTTCCAGTGCGACAGCAACCAATGAGAAAGAAAACATTGTTGCAAGCCTAGTAGAAAGACAGCATCGTAACGTTTTGCTGGCAACTGCCCTAATTAGAGTCAAGACATCGTCGGGAAGTTTGGAGTACCTCAGAGCCCTAGTAGACTCCGGATCCCAGGCATCATTTATTACAAGATATGCAGCTGAAACGCTTGGTCTACCACAAGAAAAGGTGAGAGTGCAAATTTGTGGTTTAGGCAAGAAAGGAGCAGGTACAGCTCGAGGACAAATAACTGTAAATCTACGTCCACGATTTCTAAGCAACTACACAACCACATGCGAAATGCTGATCCTGCCACAGTTAACCAAGTCACTTCCAGAAGAACCAGTTGAAAACTATCAACTTCAGGACCCTAAGAATATGGTGTTGGCTGATCCACTATTCCATAAACCTAGACCAATAGACGTTATCCTAGGATCAGACATCTACAAGGAAATACTTCTGGAAGGATTACAAAAATTTAACGGAGGCCTGTTAGCTCAAAGCACGGAACTTGGATGGATCATCACGGGGAATGCAACAGCACCATCAGTAGAAAGGAAAATTCTTAGCATGGTCGCATGTGCTGCAAAAGATGAAAACTCACAAAATTTTGGGAAATTGAAGAAGTAGTACCAGAAAATGTGATGTCCAATGAAAACAAAGAATGCGAAGAATTTTACAACTGCAACCACCAGAGAAATGCTGATGGTACATATACTGTGAAAATTCCGCTCAAAAAACCAATAGAAAAGCTTGGGGATTCGAGAAAAAAGGCAATCGCACGGTTCCTTCAACTAGAGAAACGATTAGAAGAAAATAAAGTTCTAGGTAAAGAATACAAAACATTCATGAAGGAATACTTAGAACTGGGACATATAAAACGCGTTCAACCAGGAGCCAATATACGACAATCTTACTTCATCCCTCATCAAGCGGTAGTGAAGGAAGACAGCACAACCACCAAGTTAAGGGTAGTCTTTGATGCTAGTGCGAAGACCACTACTGGACTCAGCTTAAACCAGCTAATGACTGCTGGACCAAGATTGCAACAAGACTTGAAGCAAATTCTCCTAAGGTGGAGGAAACACAAGTTTGTATTTTCAGCAGATATTTAAAAGGTGTATCGTCAGATCAACATAGCCGAAGGAGATCAGGACCTCCAAAGGATAGTATGGTGGTTTTCTCCAGACGAGCCTATTCAAGAGTTTACACTTACCACTGAAACTTATGGGACAACAGCAGCACCATACCTGGCAATCCGTACCCTGTTACAGCTAGCTGAAATTGAAAGACAAATATACCCAATGGCTGCAGAAGTAGCAACCAAGGACTTCTACGTGAATGATTTAATGTCGGGAACCGACTCCGTATAAGAAGCAACGCATCTCCAAGTAAGTCTAATCAATATGTTAAAAAGTGGAGGGTTTACCCTTAGAAAATGGGCAAGCAACAGTGCAGCGCTTGTTGAAGAATTGCCAGATAACTTACAAGACAAGAACTTACTAGAGATCGACGAAGGGGAAACAAGGAAAACCTTGGGAGTACACTGGAGTCCGAAGGCAGATGAATTTAAGTTTCGGGTCAGTCTTCGAGCTGATACAAATCCTACAAAGAGGATAATCTTATCAGAAATATCCTGCTTGTTTGACCCATTAGGATGGTTAGCTCCAATTGTAATAAGGGTCAAATTACTAATTCAACAATTTTGGTTACAACAGCAATCATGGGATCAGCCAGTGGCCACAGAAATAATGAACGAGTGGAAGCAATTTCAAGAAGAATTACCATTGGTTGAAGATATATCCATTCCAAGATGGTTAGGGTACCACAGCAGCATCCGGGAAATGGAGCTGCATGCTTTCTGTGATGCGTCGGAAAAAGATGACGGGGCTGTAATTTACAGCAGGGTAATATCTCAAGATGGACGCATTCAAGTAACTCTATTGACAGCCAAGTCAAAGGTTGCACCTATAAAGATGAAAAAACGTTGCCAAGACTAGAATTATGTGCAGCAACGTTAGCAGCAAAAATGTGAAGGAAGCTATTAGTGCTCTAGACATCCCCAGCATCTCCATCTTTGCGTGGTCAGATTTCATGATAACCTTATCCTGGATAAGAGCAGGCCCGGAGAAATGGAAACCATTTGTTGCTATTGAGTAACAGAAATATTGGAAGTAACCCCCAGTGGAAATTGGCATCATGTGAGTTCAGTGGACAATCCAGCAGATGCCGTATCCCGAGGGCTCGCTCCTGCCAAATTACAGCATCATATATTGTGGTGGAACGGCCCGCAATTGTTACAAACTAATCCTTTGCCACTTACGGAACCAACCTTTCCCATAACACATAACAAAAGAAGATTTGGACATCTTATCCAAATACTCGTCATTGCAGAAGTTACTGCGAGTCACTGCATACTGTAACAGGTTTGGTCAAAAATGTAGAAGACTCCGTTTCCAACCGAATACCCTATGGCAGCAGAACTCAACAAGTGCCTCATTCAAATCATCCGTATAGTGCAAGCAAGCGGCTGGTCGACAGAGATTCAAACATTGAAGAGAAACATATCAGTTGACACGAAAAGTTCCTTGGCACCATTACAACCATTCGTCGATGATTAAGGAATTCTTAGAGTGGGGGGACGACTTCAAAATTCGAATTTGCCATATCATGAAAAACATCCCGTTCTCATTCCCTATAACAGTCATCTAGCCTAACTCAAAGTGAGAGACGTCCATCGAAAGCTGCTACATGGCGGAAGTCAAGCTACAGCGGCATACATCCGTAGAAAATTTTGGATTGTCAACGTGAAGAAAATAATACGCAACGAAACTCACAACTGCATGAAATGCTTTGCATTCAGAAGACAACCGTTGCAGCAACTCATGGGCAATTTACCTGAGCCCAGAGTAACGCCGTTTCTACCGTTCTCTCACACTGGTCTGGATTATGCAAAGCCGACACGAAGCAGAACGAAATGGAAGTCAGACGAAGAGAATTTGCAAGTGGGAGATCTAGTGTTACAGAAGGATGACAGCAGTCCTCCCAATCAATGGCCTTTAACAAGAGCGGCAGAAGTGCATCCAGGCACCTATGGTGTTGTCAGAGTTGCAGCTGTTAAGACAAAAGGAGATGCAATTCTCAAGCGTCCTATCACCAAACTCGTTCCGTTACTAAGACAGGAAGCAGAAGAAGGAAGAAAAAAGCAGAGCAGGGGTAGTCGAGTGTCAACAGTTACAAGAACAATAACACTCTTACTGGCGTTGTGTACCACAATTTCAAAAACCACGGGGTTGTACATAGTAAAATATCCATCACCTGGCCTATTTATTGAAGAACTTGGCCACGCAAAACTCTCGAGGGGAGACTTCAGGATCGAAGTCACAGTGAACATCTCTAGCATCCAAGTAGATGAAGAAGATATAAACAAGACAATCCAACAAATGAATACCTTATGCAGCAAGGCACTTGTCTTATCGGCAGAATCCCATTGCAAGGAATTAAATCATCATCTGAGAGAGCAGCAACGGCAGATCATCTGGAATATGGAAAGCATGTATAGTCAAGATGTCAGGACCAAGCGAGGAGTACTAGGGCAGCTACTAACCTTAGTGTTCGGAGTTAACGATGAAGTTTACCATGACATCGAATCATTGGAGAAAAATCAACTAGAATTGATGCATACAACTAATCATCAGACAAGGATAATTTTGTCAACTGCAGCAACTCTAAATGAGACTGAAGCCAGAATATCCTAGAAGTTAGATAATTTTCGAAGAAAGCTCAACGAAGGGTTGCTAGCAATCAATGAGATGGAACCTTGGTACAAAAAGACAGACGACAACAAGTTATACATACATGTGCTAACATCATATCAGATGGCTATCAATTACTTACAAGAAATGGGTGAGAAGTACAAACAACTTCTAAATGTAAAATTCAAAAAGACAGACATCCTGCAATTTATTCCATCATCACAATTTTACAGAATAGTGTCGAATGCAATGGCCAATCTTCCATCAAACCTGGAGATACTTACCACACCAATCCACAAGATGGAAGTTAGCATCAATAATGAAACCATCGAGATTTTCAGTTATTTTCACATAACTGAGAAGCGGGAATACAACTTAATCAAACCAACTCCAATTCCAGTGAAGAAGGGAAATGGAACCTACGCGTCGCTGAACTTACCAATGGAATTCTTAGCTATCAACTACAACGAACAAACCTATTTTGAAATCCAAGAAGACAAGTTGAAGGAGATCGAGCCAATAGGGAAACATCTTTACCTGTGCAGGCCATCCGCCGTCCGAAGTATTGAAGACAATCCGAACTGCATCATTGATGAGATCTACCAGCCATTGAACAAGGTCCATCAGTTTACAGTTGAGACACTGGTATGGAAGAAACTGTACGCAGCGAATACATGGTTGTTTATTCCCAATCAACCCACAACAGCAGCAGTACAATGCAGCGGGAATCGAGAAGATGTGAAGATTCAAGATGTTGGCATAATCCAAATATCCCCAGATTGTACTATATACACCAAACGGACTACTTTGCATACTCAGCTATTCACTACTATTCCTGTCGTAGCTGGGTTCAACAATCCAATGCAAGTAATTATTAACACTACTTTGCAGAATACAAGCACCCACCCTCAACTGCAAATGGAGAAACCTGTGTTGCTACCGTCCGATCATTTTCAACGCCTACAAGAAGAAGAAGACGCGTTGCACCTACATCAGGAATATCCATTGTGGCATCATCAACATACCATCATGGTGAACACTGGTACTACAATCGGTATCTTGGTATCAGTTTGTATCATCTGGACATTATAGAAGTACTGGAGAAAGAACAGGAAACCGCAGCCACACCCAAATTCAGACCCGTCAGAGAGCTTCAGGTTACAACCATTGCCACCTGACGAAGAAGATGAAGAGACAGCCTCAGCCACACCATCCCGGCCTATTGTCGCTCGGCAGAATGTTTAGGAACCAAAACATAATTTTAACTTTTAAAATTAAATATGCATACATTTCGTAAGCGAAATGTTACATGCGGAAATTACAACAACGCAGTCAGCGATTATTATCAGCACTGGTCGAATTACCCGGTCGACAAACTGCAATTATACATACTTGCTATCTGTTTGTTATGAAATTGAACACGCAAGTGCATATGCGAGTCAAACTGGGGCAAAATAACATGAACCTTGTAATTTACGTCATAGTTAATGTATATAAATAGGAAATATTCTAGTCAATAAACAATACAGTTTTAACATCTGTCTGTATTCATGAACCTCTGCAACCACGGAAATTAAGTATATTATTACACCATCTCGTGTGAGACTGCACGAGACCGTTGGTTTGCAACCCCTTTTTAATTCCTGCACCCCTAAGACGTATCCTGCAATTGTCCAATTTAAAATCATACAGTCCACTATAACCTCCACCCTGAACAATTCTGTTGTAAAGATCACATGTTTCTTTACCAACCATAAAGTTTGAAGTATTTATGAATAACCCAAAAGCAAAGAAAAGAGTACATATTTTAGCCAGAAATACAATTTGTCTCGGTTTTCGTATATATTATTTATAGATATTGACATACCCGTCCTAGCGAGTTACAGCTAATAAATAAAGAACTACTTATTTTTTTCTTGTATTCGCAACACTTTTTTATGAAAACATATCATTGGCCAACTTTTTGTATAACTGTTGTGGGAATAGTTATTTAACCAACAAGTGTGTTAATGAAGGCGATTAATAATCGAAACTGTTTAAATCACGAACGAGCGACCGCGAGTGAGTGCGTTTAATAGTTGAGATTATTAATCGCCCATTAACAAACGAGTTGATTACAAAATTTTTTCGTTGGCCACAAAATCTTTTTTGTGGTGAAAATTTTGATTAATACAACTAATCTCCATGCAAAATATCATCAAAACGTCAAAATCACAAAAACAGTTAATTAATGAAAAAAAGTGTATTAATCAAAAACAGTGTATTAATGACATATATTAATCCATCCTTTTTTAGGAAAAATAATTCATTAATATTGAAATTAACAAGCGGTCAACGAAAAATTAATTATTTGCATTTTAATTTACAAACACAGTACACGTAGTTTTATTAAAGTTAGCAGTAAAATTTACAGGTAAATTTCGTTTTATGACTGTCAGTGTGAGCCAGGATATCTATCATATACATGTGTATGTATGTACGAGCCCAGTCACATACGAGGGATGTATTGTTATTGCTACAGAGCTATTTTATATCTGTGGTTTTCAGTAATACCAAATAGCATATACGAGGGATACTCTGTTACTAATTAGTAGCAGGCCAGGGAAGCTCAATTGGCTAGAAATAATTGCAACAATTGAATGTCGCATTAGTTGACGTTTGTTACCCACAATTGTCAAACGTTCTGATTTCCTTGTGAAACGTAGTTAATTTTGTAAGTTAAGTAGTTGTGCATTTTTAATTCAGTTAAAATGAGCATTTCGCGAACTGCCTTTAGAGCTATGATTTTCTATGATTATAAAAGACAGTTAGGATACCAGCAAAGCCATGAAAATTTGATATTAGCTTTTGGCGATGCTGCCCTTTCATTATCCGCTGTTAGTCATTCGTTCCGCGAATTTCGAAGAGGGCAAGGGCTGCTAGAAGACGAAGCAAGACCTGGAAGACCTGCGGAAGCTGCCTGTTCGTAATTCGGAAGAAGCGTCAATAAGAAAATGATTGCTGCTTTCTCCGCCGAAGTGGTCCTGTTGCTGTTATTCCCATTGAAGATCGTAGAACTGTTAATTCTGAATGGTATGTGAAGTGGCTTTACCACAGATGTTTGGAAAATTACAGACAGGTCGCCAAAGCACCGGTTTGCGTAACATCTTAGTCCATCATGACAACGCATCCTCCACACTGCTGCCAGAACATTGGATTTTTTGAAAGATTCGGAAGTGCAATTGGTAACTCATCCTCCGTATAGCCCAGATCTGGCGCCGTGCGACTTTTTTTTTGTTTCCAACTGTTAAAACATTGAGAACATCGAGATAAAGCAACAACTGAAGGATCAGGAAAATAAAGTAGAAAAAGGATTGCGAAAAAAGAAATTGATAATAGATAATAGATAATTAATAGAACTGAAGGAAAAAAACTAGAGCTACCTTAAGAGATATTGGAATCCAAATAAATGTCGAAAATGAAGTACAAGAAATAAGGAGAATTGGTGCACAAAAGAATAATAGATACAGACCGATCCTGTTGGAAGTAAACTCATGGAATAAGAAAATAGAGATATTAAAGGCAACAAAAAAATTGAAAGGAACCAAGATATCGATCACAGAAGATCTCCCTAAGAAAGTGCAGAAAGAAAGAAAAGTTCTGGTAGGACACATGAAAAGAGCAAGATAAAACGGATATAGGGCCTTCATCAAATACAACACGCTAATTATAAACAACGAGAGCTACACTGTCGAACAATTAGAGGAAAATGTAAACGACCAATCAACGGAAACGCCAAAGAGAAAAGGCCCAACAGTAAGCGAGAAGTCACCCCAAGAACAACACAGGGGGGAGAGCTAACATCCATATAAAATAACTAAACAGGAGTCAAAAAACGAAATACGGAAATAGGACCGTCACCTAGTTCTCTAACAAAAAAAGACAACCATAGCAAGAAAAGGCCTAAATATTTGTTAATAGCAAAGTGGAACGTAAGAGAGACATTCGAAGAAGGAGCATTGAAAAACCTTATACAAACGTTAAAAAATTATAAAATAGATATCCTAGCCTTACAGGAGACAAAACAAAAAGGCAACGACATTATGTACGTAGAAGGATATACCTTCTTTATCAGTAATGGAAAAAACAAGATTATGAACAGGTTTCTTAGTAAGCGCAAAAGTAAGACAAACAGTAATAGGATACGTATCAGTATCAGATAGATTATGCTGGTTAAGACTAAGGGGACACCAAGAAAAAATAAGCGTTATAAACGTACACGCACCATCAGAAGAAAAAGAAATGGCAGTTAAAGAACAATACTATTATACCTTAGATAAGACCTATAAATCAATTCCAAAATACGACATGAAAATACTTGTAGGCGACTGCAACGCTAAAATAGGAAGGGAATCAATATATTACCCAACAATTGAGAAACAGTTTCCACTACAACACCAATGTAAATGGCGAACTACTAACAAACTTTACCATTGAAAAAGGAATGAGAATCAAAAGTACCTACTACGAACACAAGGACATTTATAAAGCTACGTAGATCAGCCCGGATGGAAAGACTACTAATCAAATTGATCATGTCTTAACAGAGAATAAAAATGAAAAATGTATTAAAGAATTACGAAGTTATAGAGGTGCAGACTGCGATTCAGACCACCTCCTGGTAGGAATCAAACTGCAACAATTAATACCAAACAATAAAAACCAAGGAGACTCAAAGGGATGGGAACAAGGAAAAATACAAGTCACGCAAAAGCAAGATCAAATCAAATTGGAAGAGCAAATCAATGAAGCGCTGAAAACAATAAAAGAGAAAGCAAGTATAGAAGAAAGAGTAGTGGAGCTAGAAGAAACCATAAAGAAAACAGTGCAACGGCAAATCAAAAATGAAAACGATAAAGACCATGAATGGTTTGACTTGGAATGTGAGTACGAGGTTAAGAATCGAGAAAAAGCAAAGCAAAAATGTTAACCGACCAAACGAAAAACAGTAGAAGGTCCAACCAAGAGCAAAGGAAAAAAACAAACAAATACGTAGAGAAGAGACGAAAACATAAAATTAAGATACTAGAGAAAATAGAAGAAGAATACAACAGTAAGGAAATTAGAAACTTTTATCGGGGGGTTAAAATGGTGAAACGAGGCTACCAATCGAGAACAATATTTTGTAAAGAAAAAGATGGCAAATTAATTGGTGACAGGAATGAAGTAATGCAGAGATGGGCAGACTACTTCCACGAACTACTGAATAAAACTAATCACGGCGAAGACGGAGTGCGCAGACCACAGATAAGACAAACTATTAAGGATAACACCGAGGAAACTCCTAAAAACGAAGAAATAACCGACATAATACATAAACTAAAGAATAATAAGGCAGCAGGCCCAGATGGCTTGCAGGCGGAAATATTTAAGTATGGAGGTGAAAAACTACAGGGAATAATACATATGTGAAATAATCCATGAAATATGGAACACAGAAGAAATGCCGAAGGTTTGGACCCAAGCTCCGATAACTTCTATACACAAGAAAGGTGACAAAACAAATTGTAAAAATTATCGCGGAATAGCCTTATTGAACGTTATGTACAAAATATTAGGAACAGCGATCAAAAACAGATTGATTAAACACACAGAAAATACTATAGGCGAATATCAAAGTAGATTTAAGAGGGGGAGATCAGTTGTAGACCAGATATTCACACTCAAGGAAATCCAGGCCACGAGCTACGAACACAAGTTAAGTACACACATGTTATACCTCGATTTCATGAAAGCGTATGACAGCATAAACCGTGAGAAATTATATTTGGCACTATACCAACTAGAAATACCAATCAAGTTAATAATGATGACTCTAAACAAAACAACAAATAAAGTGAGATTAAATGGAAATATGTAGAGGGAATTCATAGTTTAAAATGGATTAAGGCAAAGCGATCCGCTGTCGGCGATTCTGTTTAACTTAGCACTGGAGACAGTTATGAGGAGATCAGAGGCGAAAAGGACTGCCACAATTTATCATCAACGACACCATTGCCTCGCCTTCGCCGACGATTTAAGCATACTAACAAGAACAAAGGAAGAGCTTAAAAAAATCACGAAGAAAATACTAATCGCAGCGTATGATATTGGATTAGAAATCAATGAGGAAAAAACAAAGTATATGGTTTGGAATAACAAATTCTTCCAAGACAATGAAAGCCTAATCCTTTTAAGGCCTTTGGCTTTTTCTGTTATCTTCCTCCATTCCTTTCTTCTCATTACTTGGCTTTCCCAGTTTTCTACTTTTAATTCTCTTAAGTCTTCTTTCACTTCAAAACATGTTCACATGACCTACATTCAGGATAGGAGATTTAGCTGCTTTAGGCGGACATGCGTGGCCGGTTCACAGCGGTCAAAGTATACAGATTTTTGTTGCTTGTTCACCGCAGGTGCACCTTGTTTATGTCATACTGTTCTGTTAAATAATTTAGGACTACTAACCCGTTTGTTATTCTTTATGTCAAACACATACATCCATATTAAACTTTTTAATAGATTCAAATTCGATTCTACATTTAGTGTCTTTTAATTCTGAAACTTGTATGTGTTTATTTACTTGTGTTATCCTTTACTTTGTTGTGTATTAAATGTAATGTGTCTCGGCGATTGCAAGAAGGCCAACAAAGGTAGGTCCAAAAATAAGGGAATCACAAGCAACTGCCTTTGGGTTTTGGACGAGGGCCGTTCAATAAATTTTTCTTTTATAAATAAAAATCCGTGGCGCCCATTTCCTTTTATTTTGGTTACAACCAACCCCTATTGTGACAGCATCTCGCCCTAAGCTACGCCGTGTTGATTCGAACCTCCCCCCTTCTTTCCCACTGAGCTTTGCCTTTTGTGTATTAAAGTGGTTTAACGACACATCTAGACTTTTGTAAAATTAAGTGATTATCCCTAAGCGTGGCTTTTGAGGTCGTACAGTGTCATTTTACCTGTAAGAAGATTTACTGCTCAAAATTTTGCGAAGAATATCGACATGTGTTTTTTTTTTCGCCATTTTAGTTCTACCCTGTATATATATAATATATTCCTTCATCCCTAATATAGTTAAATTAAAAAATAATAAAGTTGTGGAGATAGATAGCCAAAACGTTTATTGTAGTAGGTATAAAAAATTTGATTGTTCCTTAAGGTCCAAACGTCATACATGTAAAAGTTGATAAAATATTTTACGTTTCGCCACTTTAGATGGCTTCATCAGAAATTATTGACAAGTGATATAACTAAAATCCAAAGGTTAGAAATTAGATTAAGTGAACACATAGAAAAATTTGTCAAGGCTTACCAAAATGGCTTCCATAAAAGTTTATAATAATTGATAACAAAATTTGCAAATGACTAATTAAAGCAAGTATACGGCGTCTAAATGGAAATAAGTGAAGTATTAAACAATCATTATTGATTGAGGTTAAACATTAACTATATAATAGATAATGTAATTAAACAATAAACTTTTAATTCAAAGTAAAGGACATCTTGTTTTGAAGAAGCAAGCTGCCAGAATGAGGAAAAATGCAAGATGTCAAATGTATGCGTACGCATATTTAGCTTAAGGTCAGGTCCGTATTTCGGAAAATTTTTTGAAAAGATGAAATGATTAAATAATTTTAGGGGCAACTACAAAATTGGAAAAGAAAAATTCGAACCATTTTACTCAATTAAAAATATGATGAAAAATAAATAGGGAGTTATTTAAATAAGTTATGGTAAATAGTACTTAGATTTTCAATGTCAGTTTTATAATTGATAGCATTTGGGCTTTTTTTAATTTCGATCATTTCTAAGCACTTTCTTTTACGAGTGTTAGCCTCTTTATGTAATATTTTAGGTGTTGAAAAATTGAAGTTATGGAAAGTTTCTATAGTGTGATCGGTGAGTGCAGTTTTATTGGAGGGTGAAATTAAGTTTTTTTAAATTGAGTATTTATGTTGGTATAAGCGGTTTTTCAAAAGTTGTTTTGTTTCGCCTATGTATGTAGAAGTACAATTATTACAGTCAATTTGATAAACTAAATCAGATTGCATGTTGATAGGTGTTTTGTCTTTGAGGTTTGTGTATACAAGCTTTCCTATTGTATTGTGATTTTTATAAGCTGTATTGATGTTATATTTCTTTAATTCTCTTTCTATTTTTTTCCGAGATATTAGGTATATAAGGTATTGATATATATATATTTGTTTTGAGATACTGAGTCAGGAATATTAAAATCAGAACCAAAAAAGTTAGGTTGTAAGTTACACGAAGTATTTAGTTTGTTTTTTATTTTTTGTAATCGAAAATTGATTTGTTTATTTATGAATTTAAGTGGATAATTGTTATTTATAAGGATGTTAGTTATTAATTTTAAATTTTGATTATGAAATTGTTTAGACGAGAGTTTAATTGCTCGGTCTAACTGTTTATGAACCTTTTTTTGTATTTTAAATTAGTTATGGAATTGAAATTTAGATATCTATTTGATTTTATAACTTTATTATTCATCGAAGCAGCCAAATTTCATTCACCTATTGTTAAATTAAAAGGTAATCATTTTTTAAAATTATATCAGCTCTTACTTATCTCTTGCATATAATTATTGAACAGCAAAAGAATATCGGAAAGATGTAGCCATTAGGGTCAGTCCTGGACTGCAATTATTTTAATAGCGTGTAATAAATTCGTGTCTTGCAAACTGTACTTTATCTTTAACAGTTGATTTGAAATTTCACTGGATGAGATATCAGTTACGACAGCTTTGTTTATTTGTTAATGAAAGCAATTATCGAAAAGGTTGTCACTTATAGAAACTGACAAACGTAACAAAATAGATTTGTTAGGTACTCAAATCTTAACTGATACAATAATAATTGGTATTATATTTTATAGCATTATATGGGTCGATTGAAATAAATCGGCATACATGGCATACTTAAATAAAATAATGAAAATTAAATTTAAAAAAGCGCCACACTTGAAATGTTACTTATATGGTGTGGTTAGTTTAGAAAATTATGTAGAATCCAAAAATGAAATAATATAAAGGGTGTTCCAAAAGTTGTTATCAGTTCCGCTGAAACCAAAAGTGGAAAAAATATTATTATTTGGTACATCAAGTTTAAAAATTCACCTTCAAAAATAAAGAAAAAAGAAGGGTGTACCTTCATGGTGTTACCTACACTCGGTAGACAAACCCAATTTTTAAAGTAACATTTTAACAAATGAAATGGCGTTTTAAAAAAATACAACAGAAACAAAATAATTAAATTAAACTACAGCTATGTTTATCTTTTAACTTGGCAGTGTTACTTCCTTTGGCAAATATATTTTCAAGTTTAAAGTAAACGCTTCACTACATTGCATTGCTGTCATGCAATTACTATAACAGCAACTAATATATTGTTATTACAGCTAAACAGTTATGGCGACGTATGCAATAAAGTAAACTCATGGTATGTGGTTGTAAATTAATAACTATTTATCCAAGACCTCCGAGTTATAAGGCTATTACTAGATCAATTTTAGACTTCTACAGTGGCCCATAACCCACTAGTGAAGTAAATCATAACGCATAAGTGAGATAAAAACCATGCCACTCACTAGTGTATTGGTGGTAGCACTGGCAGGCTATGTCAAATTCGAAATTTTCAGGTTAAGTTTTGCTGTAGTCTCTGTTAAATAACAAGCAAAACACAAC